>JRZD01029982.1:0-10004 GCA_000826945.1 Eimeria nieschulzi | reverse complement strand
AGCAGCAGCAGCAGCATTGTGTGTTGTTGTTTGTGCTTAGGCGGCTACCAGGTTGTGAGGACGTGACTGTGAAGTCCCTAGGCGTTCATTTGGAAAGGGCGGCGAACAGCCCCGAAAAGAGCAGCGCGTTGCTGCAGCTGGCTGAAATCGAGCCGCTTGCTGTCTCTTCACCTGGAGACGGTCTAGACGTAGGAGGCCCTTCTGGGGAGACACAAGGCAACAGCAGCAGTCCAAGGAACTGTCTCCTACCTAGCGAAAGCGTCTCCTGCAGCAGCGGGGAGGCTGTGAGCCCTAGAGGGGCAGCAGGCGGCAGCAGCAGCCCGCGGCTCGCTGCTGCGTCTCCGGCCTCCTCCTCCGTCTTTCTTGGAGGAGACAGCAGCAGCAGCACAGCTGCTGCTGCTGCTGCGCTGCGGGATCTGGAGGAAGCCGACCCTGTGCTGCTAGACACGCCGATGGCGCGCGTAGTGTCCCTACAGTATGAGCGAACGCAGCAAAGGTGGGTCTGTAAGTGGAGAGAAGGCATCGGAACAGGTGGAAAGTGGCATCGGCGCTGCTTTTCGGTTGTAAAATACGGAGAGGAGGGAGCGCATGCGCTGGCCGCTGCCGTGGCAAAGAAGCTGAGAGACAGGAGAAGCCAAGAAACAACTGGAGGAGGGAGGCAAAGCAGCCTCACTCCCACCTCAGAGACAGCCTCAGCAGTCGAAGAGGCTCCAGCTAAGAGGGCGGCAGCAGGAGAGCCGCAAGAGTTGGGACCTTCAGGCTCTCTGCAGCGACCGGCGAAAACCCGAACTAAACGCAGTGCGCCTGCTGCTGCTGCAGTTGCTGCTTTCTCTGCTGGCCGCGGAGCAGAGAGCCTCTCCTCCCTCTCCCTCCTTGGATCGAGCAGCAAGCCTCAGCTGGAGACGCTTCCTCAGCCGATCCCAGCAGACGCCGCTCTCTCAGCCCTCGTGGCCTCTGCTGCCTACAGCGACGAAATGAAGCGTCTCGCGCAGCTGCTGCACAGGGCCAGGAGCAATCCTGTGCTTGCGAAATGGCTGGATAGACAGGCCCCGCCTCCAGCTGCTGCTGCGCTGAGGGCTGCAGCAGAGTCTCTCTTTCCTTGTCTGTCTCTACAGCTTGCAGAAGAGGCCAACTCCTCAGAGCCGCGATTTTCGCCGGAACAACAACCTCCACAACGGAGAGGACGTGTAGCAGGCGCCAGGGAGGGAATGTGAAGAGACAAGTAACTTCTGGCTGTCTCTGTGAGGAACCACCTGTCTCTGCGGATTAGTTCTCTCTACACGAGAGTTCGGTTTCTGGTTATCACTGGCACTGGCTGTTTCGCAGCTTTCACTGGTTTGGCGGAGGCTTAGGGCCGCGATTGGGCGCCAACTAAAAGTTGTCTTGCTGTCTGCGTTTGAATTTAGCTGTGAGGCTTTTGAGGCTTTTGAGGCCTTTGAGGCCTTTGAGGCCTTAGCAGGAGCTTTTTCCTGCTGCTGCCATAGGGAGGAGAGACGTGACGCTCAGCGGGTTGTGTGAACTTTCTCTCGTGGGTCTGGATGAGAGGCAGGCTGACCAACAGAAAGCCCTCAGCTTGCGGCTTAGCCTTCCTCATTGTACTTTAGCAGAAACTTAGTGTCTCCTTGCTGCCAGTTTTCGACTTGAGAAATGTTATCTTTTCGTGGTTGTTTGAAGACGGAGGGAACGCCGCGCGTGTTAACAGCTAGCAGGCACCAGCTGTCTGTGAAGAGACCATTCTTTTTGTGTGTTTGTTGTTTCTAGTGTGTTTATTGGTGGGGTTGCTTTCGGCTCTGCAGCGCAGCAAACTGCGCCCAGAGGCGCCGCTACTGAACGAAAAACATCAGAAAAAATATCTCCTGCTAACGAGAGGCAACAAACTGGCCAGCCCCTTCAGGCGAAACAGCCAGCTAGTCAAGGAAGCCTGCAGCTGCAGCAGAGATAGCCGCTGCCAGCATCGAAAGCAGCGCAGCAGCAAAAGTGCTGGAGCCGCTCCCTGCTGCTGCGCCTGTGAAGTTTGGGTCGTAGGCTTCCTTAGAGTGGGCAAATTGAGGAGCCATTGCCGGCGGGTGTTCGTTGTAGTGGTTCATGGCCGCCCACATATTCACTACGCCCCGAGAACCCAGGGCACCTGCGATTGAAACACACAACTGTACAGAGAGCTAGCTAGCTGCAGGTGCTGGGGCCAGCCTCTAGCTAGCTAGCTTGCTTGCTTGCAGCTGCTGCGTCCGGCCTCAAGCTAGCTAGCTAGCTAGCTTGCTGCAGGTGCTGCGTGTGGGCTCTAGCTAGCTAGCTAGCTAGCAGACTGTAGCTGCATGTCTGGCCTCTAGCTAGCTGGCTGGCTGGCTGCAGGTGTTGCGTGTGGGGTGTAGCTAGCTAGCTAGCTAGCTAGCTAGCTGACCGGCTAGTCCCGGGGACGGAGTGACAGAGTACACGATGGCCTCCTCAACCTTTCGGCTGGGAAGTTCCTTGGAGTTTCGCCAGCCCGGGGGCTGCGTGGCCTCGAAAAAGCGCCAGAGAGACGCCGCAATGCCAGCGACGAGAGGCGCGGAGAAGGAAGTTCCGTCGCTGTAAGTGTAACCTAAAAGGAAAAGAAACAGAGACAGAGACAGAGACAACGACAGGAGACTATGGAGACTCGTTTGCTGCTTGCTGCTTTTCTGTTAAAAGCTGTAACGTTTTCGTCTTGGGGAGGCCACAAACAACCACCCACGAACGCAATAGGTAAAACTACAAGGCAGTGATGGCGAGGGAAGGATGCCTGGCCGTGTCGTCGACTGGCAGCGGCAAACGGCTCAGAAAGATACGCGTTCTTTTGAGTCCGTTTCTCTGTGAGTTGTCTGTCTGTGATTAGTCTCTTCGTTAGCAATCTCTTCAAGACTTATTTCTCTGTTCCCCGCACAAGAAGTGCATCTCCTGTTCCCCGAATTCAGTCTGTAGTTCGTTCCGGCGTAAATCAAAGTGCCTGGCGCCGCCACGTCAACTCCTTTGCTTCCGTAGTTCGAAAACGCGGCGCGAAAGCCCGAAATGTCGCTCGCCATTACATTTAGCAAGCCACGCAAGCGAAACGCACCGGGCGTGAAACTGTACAGACACACAAAAACTAAAAGCAAGGCTGCTGCTCTCTCTTGCTGCCTTGGAAGTGCCTCGGCGAGTTGCTGCACGGGGTATTGAGGCGGCCCCATGGGCGGGACTTGCGGCCTTGGAGTGTCTGTGCAGCTGCATGCAGGCTCGAGCTGGGACTTACAAACATTCTTGGCTGCCGTCGACGTCACACGCTGCGTTCCCTGCCGCTGTAACTATCAAATGATCTCTTCTTAGGGCTCTCACGAAGGCCTCAAACTCCGCAGAGACCAATCTGCCCAACACCAGACAACCCAAACCTTAACACGCTTCCCACCGAAGAGTCTAGGGTTTAGGGTTTAGGGTTTAGGGTTTAGGGTTTAGGGTTTAGAGTACCCTGCTCCGCCATAGGAGTGGTTAGAGACGTGCGCCTTCATTTTTACAGCGTAGTCGAGTGCAGGGATGGTGGAGGATGTCCATACACCCCGTTTGCTTCCCACGCGGAGACACATTATTTTAGTTTGAGGAGACACCCCACGGCCTCCTCGTGTATCGTGGGCTCGCGCTGCTACTACCGAAGTGACGAGCGTTCCATGGCCGGAATCGTCTGTAAAAGGATGCCCGTTGTCTTCCACGAAATTCTGAAGAGAAATGGCGAAAATACTCATGACACGCGTCAACCAACCGGTCTTATTTCAGATGTACGTGCATGCTGCCTTGGCCCCACGCTAGCAACTCCACCCAGCCCAGAGCGGAGCAGCAAAGCCTCCTTTCTCATCTCCACTGCTGTATATACACCGGAAAATGCAGAGGGCTGCTGGGTTGGACTACAGAGCTACGCATCAGCCCAACTCAGTTGTTTTCTGGTGAGTTATTTGTGTCTCCTTGTAGGTTTCAGCGACAAGCAGTAAAAGTAGTTATTTCTCTTGTTCTGACTGTTCGCAGGTGATATAGAATTTATTGGATTCAAAAGGAAAACCTCGCTTTCAATTTGCTGCCAGCGTTGGCATTTCGAAGAGCTGTTTTTAGCTGCTGCTGCTGCTTGCGGGGTGTCTAGACAGGTCCTGCTGCGTCGCAGTGCACTTAGGCCGGAAAGCCCTAAAAGCATCTGGCTGCTTCAAGGAGGGGGCTGCTGCTGCTGCTGCAGTTGTTCGTTGCAGTTGCTGTTTGTTGCTGTATGATGCTCACCCATCCGAAGCAGTCATCGACATAGCCGTTTCCGTCGTTATCTATTCCGTCTGTACAGTCCGTCTCTCCAGAATTATCCCAGAAGATGCTGTTAAAAATATCGAAGCCGTCAATGAAGTCTTGATGTAAATAACAACCCGTGTCCAACACAGCCAGAACCACCTGAGGCCCTCCTGTACATACACTCCACGCCTTGTCTGCACTTCAACGCTCTGCTGCCCCCCTTCCTCCTTCTCCACCCTAAGGGCTAAGCCAAGAGCGAGAAGGAGGCAAAGGAGACAGGCGCGCACTGCATGCACTTGTTTCTGTCTGCAGTGGGTTAGCGAGTTGTCTGTGTCGGATGCTTCGCAGGCGCCTTTGGAAAAGAAGAGCAGGGCCTCGCCGCACCCCTCCAAGTGCCTGCTAGGCTCTCTTGTCTTTTGCTTCTTATCTCTAGAATGCTGTTCTCTTTGTTTCTGAGGCTGAGAGGCACTCACCCTTTGTGGCCTCCAGCAGTTCCCAACTTCTGTCTGCGCTAACTGTGAAATTCCCGAAGAAAGAGTGGAGATACCACTGGCGCATCTGAAAAGGGTCGCCTAGCAGACCCGACGGGGTCTTGGGTAGTTGATAGGAAAAGGCGTTCACTTCGGACTTTCTCTGTTTCTCCTCAGACGAGGAATGCGCTGAGGTCTCTTCTGCCGTGGAGCTTGCTATCTCGGCGAGACTGTGCTGTATTGACATTTTGCGGTCCGAGGAGACGGCGCTTACACACGCCAAGGCGGCACTCATAAAACCACCCAGGGCTCTCCCCTCCTGCCCAGAGCCGCCTGCGAGTGTCTCTGCAGATCTCTGAATTTTCGCCAGCAAAGGCAAAGGCGCCAAAGAGGCCTGAGCAGCAAATAAAGCAGCAAGACAAACGAAAATCACAGCGCCTCACCCTTCCCCAAAACCCCCAATAAACCCGTTGAAAGAGGGAATAGCGCTGCATGCAGAGCGCCCTTCCGTCTGTCTCCAGAGGAGACCGACGGAAATGCCGCTTGCCGCTGAGCGCCTTTTTTTGAATATGCTGATTTGCTTTAAAGATGTACATCTCCATCAGCGCCGAATTTGGTGATTCGGAGAATGTCTGTCGTGAGGGTTGCATAGAAAGCCGCTCGGATGGAAGGCCCTTTCAGGCACTTTCTCCTCAGCCTGTCTCGACAGTTTGCAAAGCAGCCCACGACGCTCAGCCCCAAATTTGCATGCAAGCCAAGCGCCCGTGCAAAGATCCAGAGGGCGAGATGGCGGCCTTTAAAGATCTGTCTAGTGCTCTCTTCCTCCAACACCAGAGACCCCACGCGGTCCTGCGTATACACCCCACCACGGAGCACCACTTGCTGCCCATTAAACTCTCCGTCGCGACTCCCAAATATCTGCAGAGGCACTGAGGCTTGTTGGCTGAGGCCCTCGAGAGATGGAGGCAGCTTCTCTGGTAGGGTTTGCAGGCACTGAGGGGCCCAGACGACTATTAGCCGCTCAGCAGCCATGGCATGGCCAAGCTGCCCCCGCAGCTCCGCGAGTTCCTAAAACAACCAAAAAGCTTTAACTCTCGAGATGGATGGGTGATTCATTTTCTTTGGGGAATTTTCTGAGATTATTCGAGGGAAACAAAAATACAAGATGAACACTCGCGGAGTGCACGAAAAATGATCTCGCCGATTTCTATTTGATCTATTTTTTTGCAGACAGGCAGCTGCTTGCCTCGCGGAATCTGCTTCTGCTCTTCACAGGGCCGTAAATTCGCGTGTTCCGATCGCTGCCATGGTGCTTAGCTCCTTGGCCAGCACACCTCTGGTGCCGCAGTGCAGGATCAGCCGGAAGGCGCTTGCCCCATTCTTGCAGATAGAAACTGTTGCAGAGAGCGTCGCTCAGATGTCTTTGCCTGTTGTTTTTGACAGACTGTTCCTCTTCCTTAAGGTGCTCTCCCCAACAGACTCCAAAGTACCAAAACATAAAAACCACAAAACGCAACAAGCTAAACGCATGCACCATTATTTTCGGGAAAAATGCATGTAGAATTTTCAGATGTAAAGGAAGCAGAAAGTTTCTTTTCTCCTCTGTATCCTCTTGAGTAGTACATGCGTAGCACCACTATTGTTGTTCTCTACCAGAATGTAACGACAGACAAGAGACATTCCTGTGCCGGCTCAGTTCGCCATGCTCTAGAAAGCTCCCAAATTGATTTACAGTTTTGCATGCAGCTAGAATGTTGAGCAAGAAGGGCTTTCCACCCAGTGATATTCAGTCAGGTTAGAACTGCCTAAGAAAAAAAATAGAAGCAAACTGCAGCATTCCCTCCATCAGCCCAGCTGTGGGCCTTCTCCATTAAAAGAAATTCAAAAGAGTTTGAAGAATTTGTATAAATCTTCATGGGGATATAATCAGGCGGGAAAGACTCTTTAGTAACGCAGTAATGAGTAATCTTTTCCTGCTGCAATAAACTTAGCTTCGCATGAGCAGTACAAATACAGGAGCATCCATATATATTTCTTTTAATGCAGAAGTCCCCCTTTTTACACGTCCAAAAGATACTTTTGCAGATATAAAGGCGATTATTCTCAGATGTGAGTTGTGCGATTTAGGTGACTTCTGTTGTGAGCAGTTTCAGGGGCCCCTCACTGGGCAAAAGTTCATTCAGATATATAAGCGTTAAAAACACATTTTTTTGAGTTGTTTTTTAATTTAGGATGGTGAAAATAAAAAACAGAAGAGCGTTACCGACCAAGACACAGCAACAACCCCACCTGTTCAGTTCAGCCCCATCACCCTGAAGCCACTATTCGTGTTGCCATGAATTTAATTTTAAAAAATAAACAAAAATTGGAGCGTTTAGAAGACGCCGCAGAGTCACAGGGGCCGGACAGAGAGAAGCAAGACAGAACCAGAAAGAATGTGAGGTCTCTTCGTCTTTGCATCTTCCCCTAAAAGCCGTGCAGTCGAGCTCCCGCCAACGGAGAAGATACTCTCTAATTTATACTCCGAACATCTGGGAAGGCAGCGCGGCACTGTTTATTTTCTTTGGGGATTCTTATGCCTAAACCCGCATCCCAAAACCCTAAGGCTGAGACCCAATAACCCGTTTTAGGGTTTAGGGTTTAGGGTTTAGGGTTTAGGGTTTAGGGTTAAGGGTCTAGAAAATACTTTTTTCACTGCTCAGGGCAATGGGGGGCCTCAGGTGGGTTTCGGGTCGCCGGGATGGGGGGCCCCCCTACAAGTTGCAAGAGAAGAACTCTTCAGACTCTTCAGAGGCCCCCCACTGCCGATCTGGCAGCAAGCCGTCTTCCACTTCGCGAATCACTTCTTTTTGCAGAAGCAGTTTCAGCGTCACTGCATGCGGGAAACGGGGCTTTGAGGAATCCGATTCAGAAGGCAACAAGGAGAATACAAAGAATAACGGAGGGAATACAGCCAATTCTGCGACCAGAACGTCGTGCTACAATGGCAATGCTGGCAAGACGCAAAGACAGGCCAAGCTGCAATGCAGAGCAAGAGGCACGGTTTCTGCAGGGAGCGGCTCGGCCACAGATGCTGCGAGTGGCGATGTCGGTGGCCGCAAAGTTCACCGCGAGTTGAGGTGTCTGAATCCTTCTGTGCCTTTAAAGAGCCGCCGCACGTCTGCGTATAATCTGGGATGGAGTCTTGGCCAGAAATTGGACTTGCTGCTTAAAATGGGAGTGGTCGCAACTACACAGGTGAACCATAGCGAGGAGGTGCACACGCTCAGCATCTGCGGCCAATTCGCAGAGGAAAATCATTTGGCGATGCTTCAAGACAGCGATCGTGTTTCCCATTACAGAAAAGTGAGAGCTTTTGCTTGCCCTCATGCCCAATTGCATTGCAGGAATTGCGGTGTGTAGGCACCTCCTATTGGGGGCCAAATGAATATTTTAGGCATTAGTGGTAGCACGTATTGCATGCCTTTTACGTGTTTTCAGGCAATGCTTTGGACAGGAGAGCCATCAAGCAAAGGAAGAAAGCTTGTTGAAGGGCGGCGGGTGCTTGAGATAGGCACGGGCCCTATTTCCCTTTTGTCTATTAACGCGGTTAATGCTGGTGCTGAACACGTCGTTGCACTGGAGGCATCTCGTCCTTCGCATTCTAGGGCTAGAAAGTTTGTTGAAGCGATCGGAATGAGCCATAAGATCGACGTGGTCCAGGGATACTCTAAACGAATTCCGGCTAAGATATTCAAAAACCCGCAAGTTGTTATTCACGAGATCATCGGCGACTTTGCCTCTCAGGAGGGTCCGATTTATTCCCTCATAATTTTCCCTGTGAATATTGTTTTGTTCTTATGTTGTTGTTTTCATATTTATGAATTTTTGTATCCTGCGACCTACGCTTCAGGGGCTGCAGATGCCATTCTCGACGTGCAGGAACGTACGGGTTCTCTTCCTCTGAGCATTCCATTTGGCGCCGAAACTCTCTTGTGTCCGGCCAGTTTGCCAGAGCCAGAACATTTTCTTTACCCCGCGCATTCTTATGAAGTGCGAAACATGTTCATATACTACTCATCACCAAGTCTGCGGTTTTCTGGCCGTGGTGTAGTACAGGCAACCCGTCAACTTGCGTTTGTATCTGTATCCCTTCCTGGTTAACCTTAAATTGAATTTTTCAGCTGCCGATGAATGCTGCGTTGTTTCAGGGCCGCAGCATTCTCTCCCCCCGTCGCATTTTGCTGCAATCTGTGCGGCTGAACACAACCCACTTGACGTTAGCCGATGGCTTTCAGGCCTTTGAAACTCTAAAGTTCCAAGAACCGATGAAGACGCAAATGGAACAAACGAAAACGTTGCGTTTTATCATTAGCAAACCCGGTTCTATGGCAGGACTGCTCGCGGTCATCAAGGTAGGAATTAAGAGCCTAGGGTTCAATTATTTCAATTATTTTTATTCATTTCGCAAAATAGACTATTAGGATTTGCGAGTAGTAGCACAATATTAGGTGGAATGAAATGGATCGATCTGACGATTTTATGGATTTTTTTTGTTTCAGATTGAGATTTACCCCGGGCAATTCTTCGGGACATTTCGAAACGGAGAAACAGACTCGTGGTATACATCGTTGGTGCTGTTGCCGGAAGAGGTGGAAGTTGAGGCAGGAGATGAAATCATTGTTGAGTCGTGTGCTGATCTGCGCAACTATACTCGAGTATGCAATTCAAAACAACCCCAAAAGGCTAGTTCTAAAGCTGATTCCGGCTGCGTTCTTGTTTCCAAGCCTACCTACACTTTTACCATCAGGATCCGTAGACCCTCTTATAGTTGCCGCAGGCATTTCAAGAGTTTTGCACCCATTGTAGTTTCCTTCGAAGAGCAGGCGCCTGTGCTATGTGGGGCTACCCGCAAATACGCAGATAGACGCTAGCAGCCATGCGAAACGATGGGCAAGTGTTCATGTTGGTCTTTAAGAAAGCGGACACAATTTATATTCATGATTAAAACCGACTTTCTGTGCAATTCGGCCAATAGCATGGCTCGATTTTTTACAGTCTGAATCAAACCGTTTGCCCCTTTAACGGATTCAGGTCTTTTCTCCTTGCAGTTCTGTTCCGGGGATCACCCAAGGGACATTTGAACTTTTAGTATCTTTCTCGTTTGCAACAATGCTACCTGCAACTGCCGCACGGATAAGCTCCAAAGTCCGTTGCTCTACTTTGATGCACAGTTATTTTATTCCATAGGTGGAAGTTTCGATTTCTTGCCTCCGAGCGGAGGCGCCAGTAGCTTTTGAATTA
>JRZD01029981.1:2898-16593 GCA_000826945.1 Eimeria nieschulzi | reverse complement strand
ATATATATATATATCATACGCACAGAAATATTGTAGGTAGATAAATTTATAAAGAGGTCATTCGGATGCCAAGTTGTGTTCCTCACTAGCGGCACATTTGCTTTTACAGCCGTGGCATTTCTGGCCCTTGAGCTTCGCCGTCCCTTGAAGGGGCCCCTCAGGGGCCCCCGCTGTGCCACCGCCCGTTTGCCTGGCCTTTACAAAAGACCGAGGGAGCCTCTCAGGGGCCCCTAAAAGATGAATAAGCTCTTCTTCGGAGATGTTCTTTTGCAGAGCCCTCACTATCTCCACCCTCTTTCCCTTGCTGGGCAGGTGCAGCTTGCGGCACGCCGTACGGAGGCTGGCGAGTGGCACAGCCGCCCAAACAGCCCCAGAATCATTCAAAGAACAAATAGCAGGAGCAGCAGGAGCTGCTGCTTGGCTGCAGGGTTTGTGGCCTTCTTGCTCTGCTGCCGCGGAAGTCGTTGGTGCTGCCTCGTGCTCTGGGAGAGGCGACTTGACCCTTACTGCTGCTTCAGTGCCACGCCTTGCTGCTGCAAAAGCTGACTTTGCTGTTGCTGCTGCTGTTACGGGAGAAGGAGGGGGGCGAGTTGTGCGCTGCGGTGTACAGACACCCCACCATCTACATGGAAGCCCTTGGAAGGCTGGAGCGGCGTGACAGTTTGAGCATCTCAAGGCGCTCCTGAGCATCGATGTCGCACCCTGCGTGTTGCCGCTGTTTAATACTTCGGAATTATTGCGCTCTAAAAGGAGGCACAGGGGCTCCCCAAGGGCTAAGAGAGAAGGGAGAAAGCAGAGGAAGCAGAGGATGTCTGCTTGCCTCCCCCTCATCATATGCCCAGCATCGCATGCAAACGCGAAGGGAAGCGTGGGGATGGAAAAGGGAGACGGATGCACAGAGGAACAAGGGCGTGAGCCCAGGACTGAAAATGTGCTTTGTATTAGGCTACAACCTTTAGAGTGAGCAGGGGGTTCCTGAGGTCCACAGCCATTGAATGCGCAGCCTGAAGGACTGCTAGAAATAACAATAAAGTTGAGAGCCGCTTTCGGTTAAGAGGCCCTAGAGGCTCATGGGGAGAGCAGCTAGAAGCCACAGAGTCACCAAGTGAGCTTGAAGAGGACCGACGACTCCTGGCAGAGATTAACGGGAATTAATGTACATATTTAAAAAGAGAAACCAAAAAGTTTAATTTTATTATTATTTGTATTGTAAAGGGACAATACTGAGGAACACAAATCACGGGATGTGCAGGAACGAGCAGCCTTGGGGTGTCTCGACAGCTACCCTTTAAACACAGTTTCCAATAATTACCACAAATTGGTTGATAAATAGATTATCATGTCTGTTTTAAACAAATAATAATTTCAATTGAGAACAAGAAGCAACATTAGGTTTGAGTGTTGCCAGTCTCAGATCACACCACACACCACTCCTGGTTCATTTATAGCCTTCAGGAACACAGAGGCAACGACCATCTTAGTATTTTAAAAACAAAAGCAAAAGAGAGACCCCAAGCGCGGCCTTGGACCCGAACGTATTGCTTCAGCAGGATTTTTTTGGTGCCATTCATTCTAACTCTGTACTTCGAACAGTGGTTAGGTTGCTGAGGTGTACCTACAAAGCGCCACCTTTTAACCCATGTGAAAAGCAACGCCTCTCAACCCGACATGCGCTGCTTTCTAAAGTCATCGAGTGGCATCGTCCAGGAGATTAATAAGAAGCAAAAAACAGTCGTACTTAGACGAAATTACAAAAACGAAAAAACAAAGCTCTAACTTCAAAATGGTTAGTCCTTTAAAAAATCTGCCTGTCCAGGTTTGCGGTTCTGAGAACGCTTGGGCCTCAGCACAGCCAAGCGACCACGATACGTGGCCTATAAGATAACTTGGACTCTGGCTCCTCTCTACTGGGTCACTTGATATCCAGCCCTGACCTTCAGGACGTTTGGTTTCTTGCTGGTTTTGTCTTTCCACCCTTCTTAATGACTTCATACTCCAGTTCCCTAGTTTTCTTACTCGACCTTCAGTTAACACCTACAGTGTAGCCTAACTCTGTGTTTCTGGTCTTTTTCTTCTTCAGATTCTTTGCCTGTAAACTTTTTATCATTCCTATTTTGTCGTTCCCCACCTTCATTTCTTTTATGAGCTAGCTGCGTTAGCTCCAGCACCTTAACCAGCTGAGCTGAGTGGAGATCTGTTGCAATGTATAGATTCTTACAGGCAAGGTCTGTCTCTGCCGCCTCTTGACTGAGGAAGACCTGAGAGACACTCAAACAACCAAAGTGCATCCCTCTGTGCAGAGTACCGGCAGAGCGGAGGCTCGCTGCACTGAAAAGAGGGGACAGCGAAACAGAGAGCCATGTGTATGTACAAATAGAGATAAGAACAGCCGATCTGTGCTTTGCAAACAGGCCTAGCAGAAATGGTTTATTTTCTTCTCTTCTGGTCTCATGCTGCGCATGCGCTTTCTTGCACAAGGCAAGCCCCAGAATGTTAGAATAGGCAGTCCCCGTGGGTCTAGGCCTGTAATCATCAAGAAGACGCAACGCCGTATGGCTGCAGTTCTTCTCCCCTTCACACTCCTAGCTAGCTACCAGCTAGCTGTGATTCTCTTTTTTGTGCTCATTGCCTTTTCCCTATACATCTCGCTGTCGCTCTTTCTTATTTAAGAGAAAAGTTTTGCTGTTTCTCTTGCCTCCTCAAACTGCCCTGCTTCCTTTAAGCCTTCGTTTCGTTGCAGCTAGGGTGTTTCCTATTGGTTTTACCTTGAGTGTCAGACAGCAATCTATTTAGGGGAGAAGGCGGCGAGTGCGTCTCAGCCTGTCTTCGTCTCCAGGTGTATTTCCAGGTGTATGTACGGCGTTTGACCGATTAAAAAGTCTTAAAAGAATTCAGCAAACAGATGCAGGGCTTTGCGTATCAAATTCAATGCAACGATCCTCTGGCTCTCGGCGTAGCTCGGCAAGGTACGCACCAGGGGTAAACAGATAAAAATAAAAAGACCAACAAACTCCAACAGGAGCCAAGGCCTCCCCCAGCAAAAAGGAAAACAGCGAAATGTCCATTTACGCTAATCTGGCTGTATGGGACTCTACGCAAAGTCGTGCGACAACCATTCAAAACCCTTGAAACCCTAAACCCTAAACCCTTGAAACGACGCAGCCTCGCTCCTCCCAGAGCAGCACTGAATTGTCTTTTTTATCTCTTTTCCCTGCACCCACCCCCCACATGGCACATGCAGCAAAGCTTCCTTCTTCTGCTGCCGATAGTAACTTGAAACCCTTTCTTTCTGCACTTCAAGAGCAGCAGGGCCATACGCAATCAAGACACAGTTCATGCTCTGCCAACCTCCACCTCCCCGAGCATTCAGATGAGGTTCTTTTTATCACTCTCAACGCGATAGAAGTCGTCTTCACTAAGCTAATCATTTTCCTCTTCCTGCTAAAAACAACACGTTGACTTGGAGGAAAATGCATGCATTGGCAGCCCCATGGGAAGGAAAACTGCAAAAGCCACAAAATTCTCAGATCTTTCAAAGCCGCCGAGAGGCCACAGGCCCCTCTCTCTCCGGATCCATTTAAAGAGATAATTGGCGAATGCAAAATAATTCTTTTAAATGGGTTTTAGGGCTTTGTGGGCATTTGCTGCCGACTCCGGCCATAGCGTGAGGAGGCACATACGGCAGAGACGGAAGCAAAGCCACATTCTTTGAATCGTGTGAAAAGCAACTCAACAATAAAGTGCAAAAAACACTTAGGAGAATAAACAACGTTGATAAACTGTCTATACACCACAACACAAACCCACTTAATGGCTTTTGCTGAACAGTGACCGCAAAGCATGCAACTCACTTCTGGCAGGTCTTTTTCCTTGTTATCTTCTGTCTGCTCTTGTTTTCTTTCTTCTTCGTAGACACTGCCCTGATCTTCTTTGAAAGGGAGACACAAACAGCAGACCAAACCAAATAGTTCAGCCGAGGGAGACACTTATTAATGTCCTCTGGGGGTAACCGAGAGGGCGCAGCCCTAGGCCCTGTGGGATGATGAGATGGAATCTACAGACAAGGAAAAGCAGGCTGCTGCACAACCAACTCGATTTCTCCTTCTTAAACAAACTGACAAGCACAGCACGCCTCAGTGTTAGCTAATCAATGGGCTATAATTGGCGCCTAGAATAAAATATTCAAACGTTCCGGGTGTGTTTCTGTCGTCAAATTTGTCCAAAATACGTTTCTTAAGACGACCCCAAAGAAAGCGCCCTTTCTGTATAACCAACGAAATCAAAATATGCGTTTAGTTTCGTTTTAAAAATGAATGAAATGAACGTTTTAAGGAGTAGCAGAGAGTCTGAATTATGACCTTTTAAAGAAACGAGTGTTTCTGCAAATCCCGCTGGAAGGCCGCTTCCTGAAGGCTCGCCGATGCACTGCATTGGCAAGGCTTCGGCGCAAACTTCAAAGCTCATGTAAACTTTACGACATTCTGTTTACTTCAAGAGTTTTGGGTTTTAGAGGGAGTAGTAACTAGCAGAATGGAGGGGACCGAGCGAAGACCCCAGATGCCAAGGCGTTTGTTTTCTTTCACCCCGTCTGAATCTTTTTTGTGTCTCAAACTTTTAAAAGAAACAGGCTTCGAAAAGTTTGTTTTGTCAGGAATTCTTTTTCATCCTGCGACAAACCCATTCGACGAGTTGTGCGTCTCACGTAGAGTTTTGTCATTACAGCTGAGCGCATCAGTTGCCCTTTGTGAAACTCTCACCTCATCCGTAAAAATCTCCACGGTAAAAACAATTACGAAGAGCATCACTAGGGCTACCAAAATTCGAGCGGTAACTTCCTTGGGTAAGGATTCCTTGGTGGTGTATGAGCTCCCGTTTTGCATGAGGGCGGTGTTATCCATGTCCAGCGACTCGGATTGATTTTCTTGACTTGTTTCTGTTGTTTTTAATAAATTAAAAAAAATTTCCATTTTGAAGAAGTCTGACTCTTGTCTAATTTTCCAGGATCAGCTGCTGGGAACGTCTCAGCAGCGCCCCATTCGTGCACTGCAATGAGGACAACAATGACCTAGAAAAGATTTGCCATTTTACTTTAAAATTTTAAAGACTTAATATATGTATAAGTGTATATTGTTCATTGGTTCTGATGTTTGTAAGCCCACCTGCGCATACACCACAAGCTGGTCAGAATTCGGCTGCAATAAAGGAGGTTGGCACCCCCCTCAAAAGTTCCTGCGGTTCACCAATTCTCGAAGCCCGACTGAAAACTAAAAATAAATCAAAAATTCAACATAATTAATAAATTAAGCAAGACTTTAAAAACTTAGAGGATGCGTCTCTACAGCGTTCCGCTACAAACAATTTTATTTCAATTACGCTGCGCAGTTCGTGGACAAACTAACCCAACTCAAAGACAAAACACTGAAATAAGCAATTTAAACAATGAAGTGGCACAAAACAAATTTTTACTACTGTACACAAGAAAGCCTTTATGACATAATAGAGAGAGCACACCCATGGCGATAGGCGGCCTAAAGGCTCTCTACAAAAACATCATGAGGATTCCCTAAGGGAATTCGAGAGAATTGCTACAACATCATATTAGCGTTTAAATTATTTGTGCAAATTAAGAGGCAGCTCAAAATTCCTTTCTTTTATGAACCTATAAATCCCAGCCCATCTCCACTCTGCACAGCTGACTAACAAGCCTGGAATACGCAGCAAGCCCAAAGAATAACTAAAGCGAGGGCTTACCAAAATGTTAACGTGTTTACGGATAGGGGAAAAAAGAATGTAAAAGAGTGAGATGAGTAGAACACGGGTAGGCTAGACGCTGATGGCGCTGACAGAAGGTCTAAGATGAAAAATCTGGAGCTGGAGAATCCAGTCAACAAGCTTAAAAACCTAAAGATCGAACATCTTCAAAGATAACATTGAGGGACGTGGTAGGGATACAAGTGATCCAGTTGAGGGTCCAGAGTGAGGCTACATCGGAGCTAGAGGCTGATAACAGGCAACGTTCTCGACAAAGTCTACTGGCTACGAAAGAGCTATTCGCTTCTACAAAAACAATTAAGGAACTTTAATTGCAGTTAAATTTCATAAAGGAACCAGCAGAGCCGCTCCACAAGGAGCTGGGTGCAACGCGAGAGCCCATTCTGCTTTATCAGGATAAGAAAGCGGCACCAGATTCCAAAGCTGTCTACAAAACGCTGAGGCTAAGAATAGAAAACAACAATTGCCTTTTTAACTGAGAATTAGGGGAGCATATTCAGTCAATGTGGCCCCTTAGTTTTCCCACAGGGACCCTACTGTGTGCTCGGTGTTGCAGTGTTAGTCGGTTTTTTAAAACACACATAGTAGACACAATAAATGTTCTAAGTTGTCCATGAGTGGAAGGGTTAATACTAAATGCACGGAGTGGCTAGTGTATTCATTTTCGGCGCATCAAAGTTCGACTTGCTCGTTTTATCTTCTCCGATATCTCCAATAGTAAACAGCATAAACATTCCCGAACTCTTCTTGCAACAAAGGACTGAAAAAAATTCATTTTTTCATATTTCCCTGAATCTTCCAGTGGATTTATGTTCAATCTTGCACCATGTTCGACAGGCCCAAGACTAATGCAAAGCTCGGCCAAACTTCCCGGAACCTTAATAATACTATTGTATTAGGGCCTTAATACTACTATTATATTAGGACCTTAATAATACTATTACTAATACTATTATATTAAAGTGCTATTTATTTACTATTACTAATACTATTATATTAAAGTGCTATTTATTTAGTGGTTACATTTCAAGTGGATGTCTTGACCATGAAAGCAATGAGCCTCACAGGCCTGAACTATGCGTGGCCATTGAGGCCGAGGGCAGTGAGGGATATCTACATGTGTAGAAATGTTTTTCACGTAATAAATACATTAAGTAACTAAATAAATTAAGTATTTAAATAAATTAAATAGCTAAATAAATTAACTAGCACTATTTTGTGTGTTTTTAAAGGTGGGAAAGGCTGAGTTGAGAACTTCGAAAGAATTTGCACATTTGGCTCGCCAACGCAATGCGTGAGGACCAGTGGCCCACCGGCAGACGCTGAAGGGAGCAGACAAATAAAAAATAAATGCTCCAGGTTTCCCTCTGCCCCGATTTTTTTCTTTGCCTTTCCATTTGCTTATTTCTGGTGGTTAACAACCGGGGAGGCAGTGGCAACAGCAACAGTTCCAACCACCGCATTTACAGCAGCCTCGACACCAGCAGCAACACCAAAAGCGCCAAGAGAAAAAAACAAAATTGTCAGGAGGTGTGAGGAAACGTGATGAAATGTGTCTTGGGGGGTGGGACAGACATAGCATGTGAATGTGTGTATTTGGTATTGGAGTGTCTGTATTTTTGTTCAACATTACTTGTTTTAATTAATGCCCTAAATTATTTATGAGTAAAATGGGTAAGTTTATGTATGTGAGAAGTAATAGCCACGCTCCTCGAGTTGTGTGTTATGTTGGTGGATGCCGAAGATGAAGGCTAGGCGGCTGCAGGTAACACACACCATTCATGTCAAGCTCGCTCAGTAAAAAGGGAATTGTTAGTTTCTATTTAAAAAATTAACTAGTTTAAATTAAAGAAAAGTATAAAAAGAAGCAACAGGAAAGTTTCACAGACAGCTGGGTGCGACGATGTGCGCTACACGATAGATGCCTCATCTTCCCTTCTATAGTTTTAAGACCTCAGGTATACCAACAAGCCACACAATTAACAAGAAACAACAGCTGTCCGCATTAGAACCAGTTATGTTAGACTATATTTTATTAAGGTTTTAATCTTTAAAGGAAAATGACGCATCTTTTTCGGTTTCTCTCCTTCCTCCTCATAGTGCCGAAATGGGTCGTCGCAGAGACGTTCCCAGCTCTCGCTCCTGACCAATTACCAGACACTCTGACATCTTCAGATTTAGCAACTTCTGTACATTTAATGGGTGCATCTGAATCGCTGCAAGCAAGCTATGCCGAGCTTGCACACAAGGACGACAGCGTGCTCCTACAAACCACAAATTCGTATGTCCACAAGGATTTTTTGCCAAAGAAACTTTTGCCGGATATAGTGGGGGTCTTGGCATTGCTTTTTGTGATTGCTTTTGTCACATGGATCTGCATTGCCTATAAGTCGCTCCCCATTCCCTTTATGTTCAAGATACTTAAAAGCGAGAGCTCCGAAGTGAGTGGCAACGAAAAAACCCTAAAAACCGTTTTAAACATTATTTTACATTATCCAGTTAGTTTTTCAAATGGATGCGGAGGGAGAGGGGCCTGTGGCCTCTCGCTGCCTCTGAAAAGATCTGAGACTTTTGTGGCCTTTGAAGTTTTCCTTCCCATAGGGCTGCCAATGCATGCATTTCCCTCCAAGTCAACAAAATGCGTTTTTTTGTTGCAGGGCAAGAAAGAGTCAAAGAAACAGGAAAATAATGCGTTTATGAAGAATGGGGACACGTCTGAGGACGAGAAAGACAGGCTCAACGATGAAGTTGATTTAAATTAAAAGGAAAAGCAAGAGAATGAATGTTCGGGGAAGCGGAGCTTGCCAGAAAATGAACTGGATTTTGATCGCGTATAGCCCTGCTGCTCTTGAAGTGCAGAAAGCGAGGGTTTCAAGTTGCTATAGGCAGCGGACGAAGGAAGCTTTGCTGCATGTGCCACACGGCGGTTTAACCGGCCAGATGGGTGCAGGGAAAAAAGGTAAAAAGGGCAGTTCAGTGCTGTTCTGGGAGGAGCGAGGCTGCGTCGTTTCAAGGGTTTAGGGTTTAGGGTTTCAAGGGTTTAAGGTGTCAAGGGTTTAGGGTTTAGGGTTTCAAGACTTTTGAATGGTTGTCGCACGACTTTGCGTAGAGTCCCATCCAGCCAGATTAGCGTAAATGGACATTTCGCTGTTTTCCGTTTTTCTGAGGGAGGCCTTGGCTCCTGTTGGAGTTTGTTGGTCTTTTTATTTTTATCTGTTTACCCCTGGTGCGTACCTTGCCGAGCTACGCCGAGAGCCAGAGGATCGTTGCATTGAATTTGATACGCAAAGCCCTGCATCTGTTTGTTGAATTCTTTTAAAACTTTTTAGTTGTTAAAATGCTATACATACACCTGGAAATACACCTGGAGACGAAGACAGGCTGAGACGCACTCGCCGCCTTCTCCCCTAAACAGAATGTTACCTGACACTCAAGGTCGAACCAATAGGAGATGGAGTTAAACGGAGCCCTAAGATAGGCTAGCGTGGCGTTTGTAGCTTTTCGCTGCTGACAGATGTATTATGCTGCCGCCCTCAAACTCAACTAAGACAAGAACTAGAAAGGGGAGATAAAATGAGTAATTTAAAAGCTGGAATCCCTAGTTAGTATTTTAAAGAAAACAGAATGTGATTTTACTAAAAGGCTGGAGGCCCTGCTGAGCGAAAAGGAGTGCCAGGCAACCCAATTCAGGTTTTAAAAGCAGACATCCAAGCTGGAGACACCTAAAACACAATGTTCTTTCCAACCTCTTTCGGTTAAGGAGCTTTTCGTATCTGATAAAAGAATTACAAAACTAAAGTCGGAATTAACATTTATAAAGAACAACCAACCCTTCAGCTTCAGAGACAACTGGGTGCAAAAGGACAGACCACACGGCGCTATCATTCTAAGGTAACAAAAACGATGTTTTCTTCTTCTTTCGCTCTCGGCATTCCAGATGTATTTTCAAGCCCCTTCGTCTTGACGCGTAAAGAATAAAAAAGCAAAACAATTCATTAAAAACCCTCTGTGACGCATTCTTTTACCAATGCAAGATAGCCTCAGCAGCAACAGGCAAAAAAGACAAGCTGCAAACGCATCCTGAGAGGTAAATTTCATCAAGGCCACGGAGGCCCTCGTTAAAGAAGAAAATGGGAAAATGCTGCGTGAAGAAAATATGCGGCGGATACACAGAAAACTAATGCGTTTAATCAAGAAACATACAAAATTATTGAATGCATGCAAATTAATTTTAAAAATTCATGAGCAACAAGTGAGAGAAAATAACCAAGTTCACATGCGAGGCTTCCGGCAAGAATTGCCAAGGAAAAAGTAAACAAAATTTACTAAACACTTTTAGGAATAATTCAAGAAAAGAGAAAAAGATTCGGCAGGTGAACAACGTGGAAGGCTTATTATTTCCATTTTTCGAACAGCACCATCGAGAAAAATCAATAATTATTTAATATTAAATAGTATTTAATATTGAATAGTATTTAATAATATTGCGGAGACGAGAGACACTTCAACAAGGGAAAATCAAGTGACAGAAACATTAGCTGGAGAGGTAGAATGCCTGAGCAACGATCCTCAGGCTCTACAGATTTTAGGCCTTGTAGGTCGCTTGTGAAAGTTTATGGCCAGGCAATTTGCAAACATTTTCCCTCCATCGGTGGAATTCATTAAAAGGAATGAACGTTTTCTTTGGGAGCCTCGACAGACAGCAGATAAAACAGAAACTCACACTCTATCAAATACCAAGTAGCCGATCCATTCAAGAATTATCTTCAAAGGACTGACGCATGCATCGGGTTACCCATTCGCTGCTGTGCTTTGACAAGCAGGAAAGCTTTTTTGACCTTCAAAATAAGCAAAAGCATACGGCTTAACTGAAACAGTCTAGTTAGCAGCAGGAGCCAGAAACCCCCATTAGGTTTTTAATAACATAATACCATTCAATAACATAATACCATTTAATACCATAATACTATTTACTAACATAATAGCACCTACTGAGACTACTTATGATGCATGCATGCAAGCACACCTTGCAGAATTCTCTGGGTTAAGCCTCAGCTACCATCTCTCTAAAAGGGGTTTTGCTGCTGCGTTTTCTCCAGGTCCCTCGCACAAGCACAAAACGACAGAGGACCAACAAACGGATTTAATTCAAACTGTCAGCATCCCCAAATGGAATGTTAGAATTTGCAGAGTTCATCGCATGCAGCTACACATGCTAAAGTTGAAATGTACAGCAAAAAACAATGTCCACCTTGATCTAATGGGCCACAAGACTTTAATAATTTGGCCATGCACAAAGTTGCAGAAACTTTCCCGCGCCAAGAAAGCTACGCAAAGGTTGCCGTTTAACTTCTTTGAATTCCATTCAAACTGGAAAAACCAAAAGTCTCTATGGCAGCGAAGATGCTGCAGGATTATCTAAAGAGGAGAACAAAAGAAAAAAGGTTTTTGTGCTTTCCACCGTCAAAGTGAATGAGCAAATGCAATTTCACCTTCGGGTATTAACTGGGACAACTCTAGGTGTACAGACAACTGGTGCATTATCCAAGATACGAAGTAACATGCTCTATTGTTCCTAGCTCTACCTGTACATACACCTGCCTCTCCGTTTCGCTGCTCCCTCTCTTAGCGCATTTCTCTGTCTCTACACCGTAGACACCGAACCCCTCCCTCGTACACAATACGGCTCACTTCATTTATTCCTGCATGCGTCATGTGCGTTTGAACCGCCAATAAAAGGAAGACGCATACTCCAGCGGGGCTTCAGCTGCCGCAAAAACAGCAAGGTCTTAAGGAGGCCCTCTCTAAACCCTAAACCCTAAACCCTAAACCCTAAACCCTCACAGAGCAGCAGAAAACGCCTGGAGTTCCGCCAGAATGCTACGCACGCGTGTGCTTGCATGCATGCATGCACGCATGCAAGCCCTAAACATATGTGTTTGCGCACAATATACGTAAAGTTCATGAACTGATACATGTGTATAAAATGTACGACTGTACACACGCATGCATGCATGCGTGCATGCATTCTGGTGCTACCGCTGTTGCCTGAGTCTTCCGGGAAAGGAGAAGAAGCGGAAGGAGATAAAACGATCGGCCGTTGCCAGTGGGGATGCCTCCGCCCTCGAGGCCCCCCGAGATGCTGCTGAGGCAGTCGATGGGGCTGGCGGCCTGCTGTAGTCGTGCATGCAGAGGGGACACATCTGAGGCAGATAAAAAGCCAGAGAGAGCAACTGGAGATACACTTCACAAAGACTGACGCAGACAGAGGCAGAGGGAGGAGAGGCAAACAGAGAGAGACAGAGGAAGGAGAGAGAGACAGAGACAGAGGGAGGAAAAACACAGAGATAGAATGGGGAGACGCAGAGAGGGACAGAGAGAGGAGACACAGGGAGACACAAAGAGAGGAGACACAGGGAGGGACAGAGGGAGGAGACACAAGGAGAGACAGAAGGAGGAGCGGCGTGGAATGGCAGTCAGTCTCACTGCGCTTCTCTGAAACCAGGTGTCGAGACAGCTTCGGTGGAAGATGTGGCGGCACGGCAAAACCCGCACTAACACCGAGGGGTTGAACTCCTCAAAGCAGATCGCGCAGCTGCAGCAAGCCCCAAAACGCATGCAGGCAGTCCCAACTGCGCATGCAGCAGAACAAGAGCAGATGATGCATGCAACGCAGAACTGCTAAACGCATTCACGCTTGCATGCAACAAGAGGGCGGGAGCCTCACCCTGATTCAACAAACTGTCCTAAGCCTTCTTTCTCTTCCTCTGGCTGAGGGCCCCGTGGGGACCCCCCTTGGGCCCCTCTATCTGTCATTTCTATCTCGACTGTGCATGCGTTCTGCGAAGCCCCGCAAACCCCAAACCGCATCGAAGCTCCTGCAGACACCCTAAACCCTAAACCCAAAACCCTCATCTCCCGCATGCAAACGCGGCCTTAAGGGGCCTCCAGGGGCCCCTAAAAGGGCAAAAGCCGCACCGATTGCCTGGTCCCAGGCCCGGGGCCCCCTAGGGTATTCGGCCAAGGGGGGCCCCCACCATTGGAGGCGTGGAAATCTTCTAGGACTGACGAGTAGGCCTTTGCTGGGCACCAAGTGTCGATGCGCCGCAGATAGCTGGGGGGCTGCATACAGACACCGCACGCATGCAGCCGTATACAGGGACGGAGCTCAGGTGTATGTACACCATCCCCGACCCATCTGTCTCCATCCCTTTCTCCCTCAGTTTCTCTCCCCTGTGCGTCTGTCTCCTCGCTGCGTCTCTTTTGGTGTCTCTGCTGAGGCCTGAGGCCTGAGGCCCACCTCGGCGGGCCTTGGAGGCGGCCTGGGGATCCGCTCCCCAATATTTCTCTGGTCAAACTCTCCTAGGCGGTGGCGGCGGGCGAAGTAGCGTGAGAGCGAATAAACCAGCGTCTGCATGCATGCAGAAGCGTCACAACGTAAAGACTTACGGGCACACAAACGACAACTACAGAGCTCAGGCGCACCGAATCAATCAGGCTACAGCAGCAGCAGCAGCAGCAACAGATACTTGCCATGAGGCCAAACAAGAAAATCCAGTTCAGGAATTCGTCTGCGTCATCTAAACCACAAAAACGCGCATGCATGCCAGCTGTACATACACCCGAAGCAGCAGCAAAGGCTGGCAGCTACAGCTGCAGCACCCGTAGAGTAACAGGGCAGGCACTACGTGCTGCTGCTGCTGCTGCTGCTGCCTACAAAACGCAGCAAGCCCCGCACCTGCTGCTGTTTGGGCCCTCCTCCTTGAAGCTTCAGCAGAGGTCCCCTGCCGCAGCAGCTCGGGTGACTCCCCGCTGAGGAGGGCCAGGCGAACCCACTGCTCCCTTATGCCCACGGCACCCCCACTGCGGAAGGAGGCAGGCGATGAAGAACCCCAGCCTCCACTACCTGCAGCAGCAGCAGCA
>JRZD01029980.1:248-16799 GCA_000826945.1 Eimeria nieschulzi | reverse complement strand
TTGGGACTTTTGCAGGGGGGCGCCACGATGTACGCCTGTGGGCGTAAAGACATGTTGCCTCCGATCAAATTCGCGCTGCAAACCGCTGCAGGGCGAAACAATTTAGAATTTGACTTTTTATTCAAGAAATTGTTAGCCAGCAAAAGATGGAGAGCCGAAGTGTACTGAATGAAAGCAGTTGCACTCGACAGTGGTTGCTCACAGAAGGGAGAGTAGCCCGAAGGGGCTCTCCTTAAGGGCCTGATGGCTTCCTCCATCCTTCACGTCTCCCCTCCTTAGGGCTGTGCAAGCGTGCTGCTTACGGCACAATCCCCACAGAGCGCGGCTAGCTTGGTGGCTAGTAAGACGAGGATGCGTATTCATGCGCATTCTCGCATTTTCTGAACAGCAGGCACGGACGTGACGCGTTCAGAGGACCAGACGAAATGTCTTGAAGTTCTCCAAACTGACAATAAAGTTGAATAAGGATGTCTGTTCTCCGTTTTGGATTTAAGGTTGAAGCTACTTATTTTATCCTTGCTGAGCCGACAACCTTCACGACCCCAGCTGGCTGGAGCTGTCAAAATGCACTTGAATTCTGGGCTGCGTTTCAGTAGCCTCCTGGCATATGTCCTGCATTCTCGTTTTCAAAGAACATGTGGCTGGTCCAGCACCTAAATGGACTCATATATATGCCTCCAGGCCTCCGTGTCCTTTTCCTTTTTTCTCTAATATCAACATGTGCCGTCCTTTGCGGCGCCACATTATGTTCTGTCTCCTGTCCATCTTCACTGCCGAAGAAGTCTGCATTCTTACGGAGCTGCAACTGCCTACCTTACATTAGCGTCTACGGAAACGCAAAAGTTATTACGAAATTGATTACTCACTCACACTTCGCCCGTCGGGAGCATAGGAATAAGCTGGCCAGCTTAGTTTTAATCCCACTGAAGCTCATGGGTGGTTGGAAGAAGTAGCGCGGCAAAGCTACACTCTAGGCAAACGTGTGCACACTTCGCTGCACACTATCTTCTACGGGTTTCGCAAAGTTGGGAAACCACGAAGTGGGGGCGTCATCAGAACAGTGTGTTTCTGTCTGATGACACCCACACCGCACTCTACGTGGCCGTCTAAAAGCTCCTAAAAGCAGCCAAATTAAATAAATTGCCGTCAAGATGAGAATGGGCGCGAAATCTCAACATGCCACCCACGAAAGGCTCTCCATGCGGCCCAACAATACAGCCCCAAAACTTCTGCGGGGCTACCCAGAAGTAACCCCTCAGAAACATATAAAGCAGTTTAGGCAAAAAGAGCATCGAGAACAACTGCAAGCTTCTTACAGCCTATGGCACCTTACAACCGTAAAGGGCTGATAGGACAAGGACAACCAGCATCACCCACGAGGTGGGCTACACTGGAAGCCAGCAGCCGTCCACAAACGCTTGAATAAAGAACCAACGGTAAAGAAAACACACACCCTGTTGCTTATTAGCTGTTGAGTCTCGGTTTGCTCCACCGCTGATACCCGCCCGATAAGAAATTGCATAATAAAAGGACTGCTGCTCATGCACCCAGCGGTATAATGCTCAAGGCCTGCTGGGACCCACAGAAGAAATAGCAGCGATGGAACGGTGGTGCCGCCCTGCATATGAGTGCCAAATTCACCAAGCAAACGCCATACTTTGACAAGTACGCTGTTGCACGAGGCCACAAAGACAGACACCAACTGGCGGAGTGCTTTCAACATCTCGGTATACCCAAGAGCCAAAACTATCATCCCTCAGCTATATGCAGAGAAGAATGTCCCATTGGAACAGAGGCGGAATCGTCCAGCCAACCAGCTTGTCGACGGTAGAGAAAAACCCGAAGAAGCTCAAGAACGATCGTGGAGAGGTACTGAAACTCGCCACCTAGTTCGGAGGCCAGTCGATGAGCCCGCCTGCATGTGCATTCCCCCATGGCTCAGTGCCTGTAGAGGGTGGACAACACGGAAAACAGGGAGGATTCCTAACCAAACACGATGCTTCGCAAGAATCCCCTCGGTGCTTCCCACAACAGCATGGGCCCTCAAAGTCGCCACCCATAGGGCCCTCGTTTCCCACGTTTTCATAAGAATCCTCCAATGAACAGTGAAGACAACCAAGACTTGATATCGGCCAACTCATGCCTCCCATAGCTCGGATAAACCACGGGTGTGTGATGGTCTCATTCAGGGACATCCTGAGAGAGACAGCCGCGAAAAGAACATAAAACAAATGACATTCCTCGCCCCAAGAGGCCATGGCGACAGAAATATATACCCACCTGCAGCGAGGATCGACTGTTAGCAAACGCCGGATGATGTCTTTGCATTCTTCCGACACATGTCTCCACTGATAGCCGCTCATCGAGTACGAGCCTGTGGGATACCCGAAAGCCAAGCCACGCATTCAATAAAACCGACGGACACCAGGAGGAGGGTGAAACCGCCATGAGAAATACGCAAAAGTACATATGCTCGCCCTCAACCGCGCAACAAGAGTACAACTCTAGGGCTCACCAGCCACAATTCTTTGAACAACCTCCCCATCAGACTCTCCGAAAAACGGGGGAGTAGCGGAAATAATAATAAAAAGGATCACGCCCAGGCTCCAGATGTCGCTGAGGAAGCCGTCGTAGTAATTTCCAGTCAAAACCTCGGGGGCCAACTGCATCGACAGGCACCCCCTCATGAAATTTTCTGTATCCATGCCACTGCCTTTTCCCCCCACAATCGTTCATATTTCGTTTTTTGTTCATTCATACTAAAATAAAAACCAAACTCACGTAATGAATTGTTCCACAGGCTGTCCCGCTGAGTTCTCCAGGGACGGCATAACATGCGGAGCCGAAGTCAGTGATCTTGACAGTAGGGGTTGATCCTCGTGCTGAAGGGCAGGAAATTTGGGGCTCGAATGAGGAGGGAAACGACGGAAAAGAGCGGTTGGCGGAAGAATATTGTTTACAGGAAGCATGGGGAGGAGAAGGATATGCATTCCTGTTAACTTCACGAGCAAACAAAATGTTCTCAGGCTTCAGATCACGGTGCACTATGTTGTTGTTGTGGCAGTGCATCACCCCGGACAGTAGCTGCGTTGGCAAAGTAGCAATACAGAAAACAACGCCGAATTCAATTCGCCCATCAGCGCTGAGTCTACAAGAGAAACAAATTGACAAGACCAAGTCCGTGGCTCTTCATGTGGAACCAGCAAGCAAAACGTAAGCTGAAACACACCTGTGCGAAGATAAGTTTTGCCTGTTCCTCCGTGAAAGTTCCGTCACTAACAATGCGATCAACGAGAGTGTTTCTATCGCACAACTCCATCACGATGTAAAGGCTCTTGCGGTCCTCGTACACATCCAAGACGGACACGACGTGGTTGTGGCGGGGGAGCTGCCTGAACCATTTCGAAAGCAAACAACCAACCAAATAGTGTCAGTAAACTCTCTAGCTCTCTTTCATTAAAAGAACGCTTCTTTTCAAGTAGTTATCGTTCGGCGTCTCACCTGTGCATTTCCAGTTCTTGCCTGCAATCCCACCTGTCGTCGGCAAGAGCCCTTCTCTTGTCCAGCATTTTAACTGCCACCATTTCATGCGTACGCTTATGTTCCGCGAGCACCACCTTCCCGTATCGCCCCTCCCCTAGCACCAGATGACCATGTGATTTCCTGTTGCTTTTGGGGTCCCCTGCAGGTGTACTAGACACCGCAGACGGCGGTACATCGACTGCCATCGAATCCGTCGTCTCTTGCGAGGAGTTCGCGGAAAGCGGCTCAGCAGCCCCATCAGGCCACGCAGCGCAGTATAAGTTGTAGTCGAGGTGGATGTCTCGGTCCAGATCTGGGTAGATACTGAATGTGGGATGCTGCACGGAACGCGAGCACCAATAAGCCTCTACGGCTCTCCTCTTTAATACCGCCGCATGGGCTGCTGCATGGGCTGCTGCACGTGCGGCAGCATGTGCAGCGACATGCGCAGCATGCGCTGCGGCCTCAAACGCGTCCCCTAGGGCGCCTCCCCTGGCAGCCGCTGGGGCCCCATGGCCACAGCCGTCACCGCAAGCGGCACGTTCGGCAGGGAGAGATGAAGACAGGGGACGAAACGACTCATCAGCTTGGCTGCACATACACTCCGGAGCATCTTTAGCAGAAGTGAGGTGCTCCCGTGCGTGCCTCTGCTTTAAATTGCTGCTTTCTCCTCGTTCTGTACATTTGCCTCTCAACGCACACAAAGAGGAATGCTCTGGCGAAGGAGGAGCCCTCAATTTGGGCAGCTGGAGGCGACGGAGAGACCGCGGTGGCTGTGCGTTGGCTGCCGCCTCTGGCTCCTCTGTGGGAGCAGCTGCTGCTGCGGCCTGCTGCTGCAGGCGGGGATGCTGCAAGCGCCGCAGGCCGCGGGCAGGGATAGGCAGCCGCAGGGGCGACGGAGCAGCAGTAGCCGTGGGACTCGAGAGGAAAGACGTGGCAAACGTGCTTTCATCTGAAGGGGAAGTTGGTTTTGCTAGCTGCAAAATACCCTTCGTGCTTGCAGACGGATCCGCGCCTTTCGTTACTGCAGGAGGCGCTCCTGGTTTAATTGGGCCGGCGCCAGCAGCAGCTGCCGCAGCAGTCTCGTTTCCCTGCTGTTCCGGAAGTGTAGACGAATCGCCGCCATAAATGCTCACCTCATATTTGCATGCATCGCGCATGCGCATGCGGCCGCCTTGGGGCCCCTCCCGCGGAGGCGCTTCGTATGCCGCTGGTGCGGTGGCCTCAGCAGCTGTCTCAGCGGAAAGTGCGGGGGGCCTGAGAGGAATTCCCCGAAAAGGAAGGGGAGAAGAAGCTCCTGATGCGTCTAGCAATCCGCAGATAGGCGTGGGCGGCTGGCTGCAGCTGGCCAGAGAAGACGCAGAGGAAAGCAGCGCGCAGGTGGTACTTGCCTGGGAGATGGCAGAGAGAGGGGAAGCGGTCATGTCTAAAATATGACAAGACGGCGACACCAGCAATTCCTTATTTCGCCTCACGCTGCTGCCGCCTCTGCTGTTTGTTGCCAGCACCGGCAACTGCAGCAGCTGCGGGAGGATCATGGAGCCTTTCTTATTCGGTCTGCGTGATGCGCTGGCCTGCGCCTTCTCCCTCCCTTTGGAGGGAGAGTCTACTGCCATCAAGACACACACAGGACGCTTACTGGAGAACATCTCCCCGTCTTGCGGACAGCTAGCGCTAGCTGGCGGCGGAGGCAAGCTGAGCTGCTCGCACCCTAAAGGCAGGCAGCGGCCTGCAAGGCCAGGCCGGGTTATCGTCAGATCTTTCCTCTTTCGCGATGGAGAGAGAGGGGCCTCTCCAGATGAGGAAGACAGCATTTTCGAAGCTCCCAGGAGATTTAGGGCCCCCAAAATGTCGGGCGAGGTACCTGGGGTTCCCCCCAGCTCACTGGGAGAGGTCGTCGGGGGGATGTGCGCCGCAGAAAGGCAAGTATCGCTCAGGAAGCCGGAAAAGGCGGCAGTCTTTGCTGCACCAACCTCGGCGACCGCTACACATCCTCCACTAAGCATTCTCTGTAGCAGACGAGCACCAGGAGGGGAGGGGGACGGGCCTGCATTTCTCCCTTGTACTTGTGTGAACAGCATCTTCCGGCTTGTTGAAGTTCAGAGTGACAATCAAGAAACTAACAAGTACAAACGGCTTGTAGGATACACAGATAGCCAACGGAAAAGTCGGGGGACACCCGAAAGCGCAGTTAAGCGCCGACTCTAAAAAACTAGAGAACCAACGGCTTATGAGGCCCCAATCAAAATTGCTGTACACCGAATCGAATCAATGCAAAAAGGAGAGGGAAACGGTTTGCACATAGGTGCTTCATCCAGATAAAAGACGGCGAGCATGCCCGAACTGCGTCTGGGGGAAAGAACAGAATGAACTGTATAGATTATGCGAAATGATGCGGCTGAACTTCTTTCTCCACAAAATGGAATATCTGTACGCCCGTCTTGAGTACCAACGAGCGAATAGTGTATGGACTGCTGCGGCAGAAGAATCGGCAACAATCAAAAAAGGCCGGCGCCCATAGGCAGCAACATCCTCTCCACAGAAAATGGGAATTAAAAGGAAGCCTCTCCACAAGAGATACTGAGTGCTAAGGCCCCCAACTGTAAGCGCAAGGGAGGATGGTCAGCCCCTAGAGCCAGTTGAAGTGTGCTCAAAACGTAGCATTACGTGTAAAGAAAAGAACGTGAAAAGAAGAAGACATGGCTTCTCTCCCCTCAACCTACGGAAGGCTCAGGCCGGGATGCGTCCCTTAGCTGATGAGGGCTGCTGTGATGTTTTAGGTACAAGGCTGGTTATCCTCCGCATAGCAAGCAATCCATGCGTTTCCACCTCATGCCAACATCTTTAATCAATGAAAATAGATAAAAGGCCAATGGGTACACAGAAAACAAGATGCAGTCCAGAGCAACAGTCTGCTCCCTAGCAATGGCCCCTCACAACGAAAGCAAGAAATAGTAACAGATGATGCAAGAAATCTTACGGAAAATCCCTCCACAGCCAAACAATATGCCAGAGCGGGGAAAAAAGAAGAAAAGGAAAGAGAGAAACAGGAGAGAGCATCGGCTGGGTCAGGGATGCGACCAACCCGAGCACGGTGCTGGCTCTGTCTGGATGCCAGAGCCAATTAACAGAATTACGCACCGGAAAACAGTCAACAATGCAATCCATCGAATGATGGTGTAGATACACCTAGAAAAGAGGCAGGCTTTAGTTTTACGTTTGCCTCTCTTGGTTACAAGACACAGGGGCAGAAATGTGCTCCGCACAGACTAGCAGCTGAGGGCCAGGCGCCCCTCATAGATCTCATGCAACGTGGGGACACATTTTCCCCCCACCTATGGAGAACCTATATGTTATTAAAATATAACTACATAAGAAAATTAGAGATATCACAGGCTTAAAACATAACTCGTATATTCCCACAAAATTGATTTCCAGAAATGGTGCACCCCAACCCCCCACCCATTCAGGGAACGTCCCCACAGAGGCAAAAAGAAAAGACAACCTCTTCCTTTATGGCAAAATATATATTTAGCTTTCTGGCTCAAGTATTTTGTTTAGGGAGATATCAATCCTGGTGCGGCAAATCTGCTTCCTCAGGCTGCTCCTCTTGTAACGTGTGTAACATACTAGACTGACTGTTGTTGATACGCAGCTAACACCTTAGTGATTAGTCTGTTTGTATTCATATTCGCGCTTTATACGCAATTGGATTGAGCAGCACTAGCTGGCCATAGCTAGCTGGAGGCTGCCGAAGTGGGGAGGCACATTCCAGCACCCCCACACAGGCCTCACACTACTCCTCAGGATGAGCTATGGGAGGGCACGATACAAATAGCAAATTCCACAAAAAGGAAACAACTCTCTTTAAAGTGGCACATGTAGTATCCTAGTTTATTGTGAACTCTGGCTGCGGTAAACCACACCTGCATAAGGCAGGAGCTGGGGAGTTACACTTGGTACCACTGCATGGTTTGCAGGGGGGCACAGATAGGTTATGGATATTTCAAACATTCATGATACTTTTAATATTTTCCAGCTTAAAGTCTTCAAGAAAAATGTAAGCAAAGACTTGTGGAAATATGTGCATTTTGTTTATATGCAGCTAACACCTTAGTGATCAGTCCATCTGCGCTTATATACTCACATTGTGCACAATTGGATAGAGCACCACTGGCTATCCATAGCTAGCTGCAGGCTGTTGAAGTAGGGAAGGCGCACCCCAGCACCCCCGACATACCAACTCGAAGGGCCGTACTTAGGCCGATGCTTAAAGGCCATAGCCGCTAACAATGTATTCAGAATAGTTATTCGCCAAAGAAGTCTGCCCCTCAGGCTTGTCCCTTTTTAAGGCCAAGCCGACCTTAGCACAGCCAAGCAGCAGAGGGATACTGAAGTGACCTTCACTACCACGTCTCCGGCTTAGCCGAAGCCCCAGCCTGTGCCGTGATCAGCTCAGTTTTGTTAGTTCTAAGAATGTTAGGAGTGAAATTAGCAATGCTACGCCTAGGGTTGCTAATGATTACAAGTGCTGCGGCATACTTTTGCAAATACTGAAAGCCATTGAGAGAACTCGGGTTTGTGCATGTCCTTGCATACAAGAAGATTTGGGTTTCCAAATCGTTGTGCCAATCAGGAGGCAATAGCTAAGGATCTCGCATTTAGTAACCTGCAGTTGGGAGCACAACTCTATTCTGCTCAACTCACTAAGGAAGTGGAAGATACACAGCACCTCTATAGGTAGCAAAAAACATGGGCCTGATGTGAGATAAAAGCAATTCGGGCTAGAGCTGAGCAGGCATAACGACCAGCATCTTTGCCAACAACCCCTTCGCGTTCTGTGCCGTCACCGCCGCAATCAATAGCATAGCTGATATCGTTCCAGTGTCCGCCAGCGTCTCGACCTCATCACACATCAGAGACGACCTACTAGTGTTCCAAAGCAAAGCATTCCCACAATAAGGGAACACCCCGATTAATACGGCAAGCCGTCTCCGTCTCCCGCAATCAGTGCCCCCACCTCCCCAGGTTCCCCAACCGATAAATAATGCTAGAGCGCCAGCAACAAACGCACATACTGAAGAGAACAGTAGAACCGTACTCACAGTTCTTCAAGTGCCTGGAGGTTCTAGATGAAAGAGAACTGGAACGTAATGCAAGGCTAGATGAAGAAAGAGATGACAGGACATTCAAAAAGAAAACTGTGAAGCTGGAAATCCTGGTTAACAAACGAAAGAGGATAGAAAGCTCAGATACTGAAAGACTTTAGCCCCTAAAGATCGAAACAGAGTTGCAAGAAACTCCAGTTAAGGGTCCAAATAAAGCCTATAAGCCCTTTAGACTAAGAACCTGTTATTTTTATTAAAAACAAGTAAGGAACTTGAATCAGATTTAAAACGAATCAAGGAATCAGCCCACCTGCTGCAGAAGGAGCTGGGTGGCGTACGAGAGGCCATACCGTATCAATATCAGATGGCGGCCCCCGAGTCAATACCCGCCCATCAGCGAAAGCAGTTAAATTAGCAATTTAATAGAATTAAAGAAGCACTATGTTAATTGAGTGATTTGGAGGGAGAACGAGCAGCAAACTTAGGAAGTTCCTCTACCGTCCCCTCCAGCATCCTACAAATAGGGCCTGCCCAAGACTTTTTAAGCAAGGTCACTTTATAGTCGCTGCTTGCTCACTTTTACACACAAGACTGTTCAAAAAATTTTGGTTTTGGTTTGCTGTCGAAAGGAGAAAAGCTAGTCATTATCAAATCCTTTACGCTTCTGTGGGGGGATGATGATTTTGTTTTCCAGCTCTGTAGATTTATGAAATCGAAGGTATCATTCCATCTTTCAGCGTTTTGGAATGAGAAGAAACGTTTTAAAAAGTAATTTTGTTTAGAGAACTCCTTAGCATGCTTTGACATTGTGTATCAGTATAGGGAGAGGCTTGATGTTACAAGGGATACACTCAAGCTTTGCCGGAAACGATTAAGCATATTGACAGACAAAACAGTTTGCTATCAAAAGACAGCATTGTTTTTATTTATTACTTCCCTGTTCGGTTTCGGATGAAGCCAGATGAGTGGTTTCATGGCTACACACTAGGAATATCAACAGACAATCGAGACTCACCAGGACATGTGCAGTGTGCCAGTGCGTGTGTGCTGCACACTGTTGGAAATCGGAAGTCAAGACATAGTGGTTGTACGTTGCAGGTGTTGGCACCCGCGCCAGAGGAAACGGAAGTGTACGAAGGGCGTAAGTATGCTATGGGCCCAGCAAAACCCGTGAGGCCGGTGGAGGATAGCGCGGGAACTAGGTGCCTGACAGCTATATCCTTCTATCGGCACCTATGGGCACCCTTCCCCTCCAGCCCTCTTGCACCCTGCGTGGCGGAGGCGAAAGGCAAGGGAATGTGGAAGCTAAGGTTTCAGGTAGCCTACAGGCAAGAGGGGTTGCGGGCAAACAGGCCCTGTGCATTTTGTGTTGATTTCGTCACAGTCAATTTCATGCATAATGCACAAAAAATTGGGGGTTTTGTACGGCTTGAACTACTTTCGACCTGGCACTCTGTGTCATGTCTAAGCGATGCCGTCGCTCTCTCCGCTGGTGCAGCAGCACTGGGTGTAATTAGCACCCTCATCAGAAAGCAGGAAACGCTACTGCTACTCCGTTTCCGGAGTCGTGTTATGCGTCCAGCGCGTTGCATATTTCATTTCTCAGTTGTGCTGCCATTTTTTCTTGACTCTGGCGCCGAAGTCGTTCCACTCGCCTCATGACCCGAGTAAGGGGCCCCTGCACAGAGACCCAAAGCCAAAGGCCCTTTCATTCACATTCATCTAATATCCTTGAGATACAAGACATGGTTTGGACTAAACCAATAGTGAAGTACAAGCAAGAACTTGCATCACCACTCCGAACCATATGAAGTGTGCCTTACAGTTCTCCGTTGCGCTGCCTCCAATTCTTCCGGTAAAGGTGGGGGAGGTTCATGTGGACTGCACAGAGTTACCGGACAGAGGCATGATGCTGCTTTCTTTTGTATAATGAATTATGCAAAAATCCCAAGTGCTACCGCTTTCAGCTTTGGGGAACTGAAGGACAGTTTGGCCGTTTTCTCTATAGGGCAACTGATCAATCTGTATATCACATTGGCTCAAAACCTCGCTTTGGGAGAAAAGCGCTGCTTCGCCTACTTGCACGGCAGTCCAGCAGCCCAAAGGAGAAGATTTCGAAAATTCGTTGCACCACAAATAAACGCTCCCGTTCGGAGGTTTACAAAGAAAGGCAACCCCCCGCAGCGTCCCCTGTCTAGACGCTGCAAAAGCTGCAACAAAATCACAACAATGGAAAGGTCCGATAAGACAGACGTTCCAGCATCGGGGGCTTGAAAGAGCCACACAATAGTGCAGGTTGGCAAGCCCACCCCATCCACAATGCAAATTAGCGTTCAGTAACATCCCTTAAGTGTAACATCCTTGAAAAATGGCATCTGAAAAAATCAGAGCTTACTTCATAGTTCAGCGCGTTATGCCAGGCCTCCAGACGTAACACTTTTTCGCCAGTTTGCTCCTCCACAAGACGCAATGGCTCAGCCACCCTCTGAGTGTAGCACGGCATCGGTACACTGGGAGAAACAAATATACGGTTCCATCACAAGAAACTTGATTAATTCAGAGGAAGGGATAGGCATGCAGAAACGCACCTCACAGTAGGTACAGCCCTCCCCCACGAAGACTAACAGGTGCGGTAGCCCTTGCTCCTTAATCCCTGTGCCCCACTGCTCCAAATCCTGAGATGACGACAAGCTTACACCCCGTATGCCAAGCCAAGCTGCTGGTCTTCGTCGACCAGCTTTCTTTAGACTTTCCTCGACTTTGCAAGGGACAATGTGGGGGCTATGGAGGGATTCGGCGGGGGGCACATGAGGCAAAGAGGACTGCAACTCTCGAAGATCCGTTCTCAGTAATGAAACAGCTACAACGCTTTCCAAGTGAAGAAACAGGACAAATGGAAGAAGCATCGAAGACAAGGCACTGTGAACATCGCCAAAGTTACCTCCCCTCATGTTGGACCTCCAACCGAAAATAATTCACAAGTACTTTGTTTAAAAACTACTGGGGTGATAACAACGTCAATAATGAAAATATGGTGAAGAAGACATGAGCGTATACATACAACGCTCTTGGCGGCTGTACTGATCCACCACGAAGATGGCCCCCAGCTCCCTGGCTTGCGAGAAGGTGTCCCATACTTTGCAGTACTGCTCCTGAATCTTCAAAACGCCTTTAATGTATTATAAGACACGGTAGAAACAAAGGAAAGCTAATCGATACTAACGGAACACCTTCGGCAGTTCGTCCAGTTCGTGTTGTATATCTTCGTGCACATCGTGCAGCCTAATTCCTATGTTCAAGTTATTGAATAAAACAACTTTTCAACTGTGCACTTCGACACCCATGTTGGTCTCCCGTGCGAAGATCGTACCTATTTCTCTCACTCAGAGCTGGGTCAAAGAGACACTTCACTATACAGTACTGGACTGTCTTTCACTCAAGGCTCTTTCTACTAAGAACCGTCTTCCAAACTGCTGTAACTCATATCTCCAAAACGCACTCTGCCACGATTCTAGCTTTACACGGAGCGAGCAACTCAAACAACGGTTTTTCTATTTAGACGGAAGACAAGCTCGATTCTACCGCTATGGGGCCTCGCAAGGGGTCGCAAGGAACGATTATAGGATGCCGTCAATTATACAGCCGCGGCACGGCACAACTATTTTGTGTGTCAGGAAAGGTGAAGAAGTGGTGAGTTTTGTCCAGATGAACCCATCACAGTTTTTCACGGTGTTTTGTATAGTATGCAGAGCTAATTACCAAACAAAAGGAACTCATCAAAATGTATACGTTGATGCACATACGTATATGCAATGCGATGCATGTAGTTAAATTTAGACAGTACTGGGGACACAGCTGCATGAAGCCAAGCATGTAGTACACACAGCGAGAGTCCGTTTAAAGTTTCGCTCTCACCCGCCTCCTCCAATACACGAGATAAGCTGCTCCGGGGGCATCTGCTGTGATTGAATCTGTCTCTCTCGGTGCGGTCTATCGATTTGCTTTCTACGTTTGGTGTGGTGGTTCCAGTGTCTTGCAGGCGACGGCCAAGTCTCTCAAGGGAATATGGTAAGAAATGCTCTTGTTATTACTGCTGAAGCCTAACCTGAGAATTATGACACAAGAAACTCTACCCTGAATTTACTGCGCAAACAATCCCAGAGCCTGTTTTAGAACTTGCTGTGGTGGGTCTGCCCAGGTGGTGAAGCCAAACGCGAAGAAAATTAGGCGGCTGCCACAGGGAGTCATTTTGGGGTTTGCTGGGGCTACAGCAGACTGCTTCACGCTTCTCGAGACACTGGAGGGCAAGCTCGAGGAACATCCTGGCAAGCGAGAACGCACTGTGTACTGGTACTACGATGCGTGCATTGAAGCTCTAATGGTACTAAGATGCGTGCATTGAAGCTGTAATGGCACTAAGATGCGTGCAGAGGAGCTGTATTGGCACCAAGATGCGATATAGAAGCTGCCTAACGATGTGTTTCTTATGGCATTATCCTTTTTTTAAGTCTATTGGTGTGAAGCGTAGAACCTCTGGCATTGGGAAGACCGTATTCCCTGTTCTGACCCGAAAACAGGGCCGTGTCGTTTTGTTCAGGACAACTGGTTCGTTCATGTGTGGAGCTGGCGAAACAGTGGCGTACAGACCGTTATCTTCGGCATCTGGAGGCAAGCTAGACACTACCAAACACAACTCTCTTGTGCGTGTAAGCAAACATGAGATTACTCGTAGCGGCCGCCGAAGAGCTCCTAGCTTGCATTCTACAATGGCTAGCCATGGTTTTTGCTTGAACGTCCACCTTTAAAGTTCAACAGGTGCCTTACTGCGGTTAGCATCTGGACAGACTGTCTGATTTTAACGGCTGCTCGCTTAACGAGCACGGGGGTTCGTCATCCCGAAGGGTGTGGTGGCAATACTTCAAGAAATTTGTTCGATGTGCAAAGCAAATCTCTCAAAAAATTGGCTAGGAAATTGAATGGGTCTCTGGGAGAGTACTGAAAAACCTGTTGCAGTTTTGCATCCATTATCTTCGCGGTGTGACCACAGCTACTTAATGATCTCGCCGCAGTAGCACAAGCATGAGTTTGGCGGGACGGTGCATCGGTGCAGGCTGTCCTGATTGTGGCAGACCAGCAGCTTTCACTTGAGGTTTCGGGCGTGGGAGACGTTCTGGAGTCTCACGACGGCATCCTTGCAGTTGGCAGCGGAGGGTCATACGCCGCAGGTTGGTCTCCATGCATATCCCTTCAGGTTTATTAGTACCGAAAGCAGGCGATAATGCGCTTCAGGATTCTGTTTTATTTGAATTGTGCGAGCTGTGTGAAACCTCTTAGGCCTTGATCACTTGAGCTTTCCATGTTACCATGCTCGTTAAATCACTGTCTGAATATTGTTTTCAACACGAATCTGGTGTGGTGGCGCAGCCGCCGCCAGAGCCCTTTACGATATACCGAATATGAGCGCGCGTCAGATTTGCGAGAAGGCGATGAAAGTAGCGGCAGGTACGTTGAAAAGGACCGGATGGCATTCGAAATCTAATATTCATCTGCTGCGCGATTCAGCATACCAACTCAATCCATTTAGCTAAGAGCTGAAGCCTACCATATAACCCGGGTTAACAGTTTTGATTCTGCTGCTTGTCTTCACATAAAACAGCTAATACTTGTTGGCAAAGCATTGCGTCCAACTTGCTTTTTAGATATGTGCTGCCACACAAACCACGAGGTCATTTTCGAGACGCTCCCCAATACGATGACTTCGAAAACATCCCAAGATGCTTCTAGCAGCCTGGGCAGCGACTATTGGAGGGGCAGCAGCACGATCACATCGTAAATGTCTTCGTGTTATGAGACAGAATTAGTTGGCACAGGATCAGAGCGGCGGAGCAGCTTAGACCATGGTGGCTGTCTTCTTTAAACAGCGTGCCATTGAATACTTCAGATCCAATTCTGCAATGTGCGCACCACCATTCCCGCAGTTTTAATTGGACTGGTTGTTACGTCCCATACCTGAGCAAACAACGTAACGGTTTACCTGAAACACCTTTATTACTCCTAATACGTAGGGCACAACAGTGCACTCATTTGAAGCCTCGTCACTCCGCAGTTTTGCAGTAACAGCACTGGGAAATTGCTAAAGTTAACACCCAAGAACAAGCGGAATGTGTAGAGCTTTAGAGCTACGTACAGATGACGTTTAACATGTGGGGCTAGGTGCCCTCTCACAGAAGAACATAGCGTGACAATTCTGCGCCTTCTGATGACCTTTATAATTTCCGGTACTGCTTTCTCTCTGAATATCACCCTTGCTTCTGTCAAAACAGTTGCACATTTAAAGGCCATCCTATCAAAGCCACAGCAGGCAATAGGCGGCTCCTGGCTATGAATGCTCGAATGGACTCCACTGCTACTATCCTACTTTTTGATGCAGCTGTAATGAGCCACGGCGAGTCAGGTCACGTCACAATGCTTTATGCCGAACATTAGAAAGCCACAATCAATGTCGGATGATATCGATAACCTTCATTCAGTCGCCACGTGGGTATTTTGAATATAGTTGGACAGCTAGCTGGAAAACCCTACAGAAGCCGTTGTACCGACGTGTTAGGATCGAGATATCGTGGGCCCTCCCCTGAAATGAGGTGTGTATATGTTGAAATTGCTCTTCAATATCGATCGCTGCGGTCGATGGAGAAAGTACTGAACAGTATCCAGCAAAATCTAAATATAAAAAAACTGTTTTTGCAGTGTTAAAAACTGCAAATGTGGATTTTAGGCGTGGGGCTGCCGAATCCTTCTGGCTCACCATGAGGCTGACCAGTGAAGCCCTGTCGATCCGCATGCCACTCAGGAACTCGTTTGCCGTATTTGTGAGACAAATAGAGAATCCGTGTTAATATAAGTAACGTTATCGTTTACTTGTTAGATGATGATACGAGCTTCTTTCGTCCTACCGATGTAACCGCCAGTACATACCTACACTTCAGCATCCATCCTTTCCGCAAATAAGCCCGTATATTTGTTGGAGAAACACTTTTCACGCAACAAGTAGCAAAGACTTCAGTCAAGGTGGATTAAATTATTTTAAGGACTGACGCGGCTGGAGGGGCACACCGAAATCCGACAGCTTGAGACAACTCTGCGTCCTTGCGACAAGATAGCTAAAGACTATCTTGTGACACGCGATTCTATAGCCCATACCGTGTTGGCTTTTGCCTTGCTGCAGAGCACTGCTAGGGGCACCGAGGAACACTGCTAGGGGCACCGAGGAACCATGGCGGAGGCTTCGGAGTGTAATGCAGGAGATTCAACATCGAAAGACCAAGACGATGTAACACCAGTTGCTGAAAGTGCCGAAGCCGGAACTTCTCAAAAGGTTTTTAAGTCCATCTCTAATGCAGTTTCCGATGTAGGCCCCAGTGAGCCTCCTAGTGAAAATCCCGGCGTGGCCCCCAGTTTGCTTCCTGATGCGGTTCCCAGTGTGAACAAAAGTGAACCCCCTGGTAAGAATGGCTGTGTGACCCCCAATGAGCCTTCTCCTAATGCTCCCATTGTAGATCCTAAGGCTGGCCCTAGTGCAGCTCCTATTAAGCCTCTTGATGGTGCAGTAGGGCAGGACCAGTTGGGCGAACAGTCGCAGGTCGTTGATTCCGGCGCAGCAGCCCCAGCCCCTCTGCACCCACCTCAGGGGGAGAACGGGGGCAAACAAGAACCATTTATTGTAGGACAGGAAACCTCCGAGATACCGCAGCCCGTCACCTCAGAGCAGCAGACGCCGCATGAAGCAGGGCCGCTGCAAGGCTCACAAAGGGAACATCCTAAGGATCCGCCTTTGGCGAATCACGAGGCAAAGATAGATACCCCGAAGAAACCTCCTGAAGTTCAAGCGAGCGAGACCGAGGCAAAGATAGATACCCCGAAG
>JRZD01029979.1:4158-16215 GCA_000826945.1 Eimeria nieschulzi | reverse complement strand
CTGCTGCTGCTGCTGCAGCATGCCATTAGGGATGTCCCTGCGGTAAGCCTGCGGCAAGAGAAGCATCATGGCTGTTCTGTCTCCATCTGTCTCCTGCCTCTGCTTCCCCAAAACCATAATAATAAATAATTAAAACACAAAAAGCGAATAGACATGTAAAGAGAGGCTGGGCTTACGGCATCCTCTTCCTGCCCCCACTCCCTCTGCCTCGAGCCCTCGCTGTCTCTCCATTCCTCCTCCTGCACACAAACCCTAAACCCTAAATTCCTAACCCCTAGCCCCTAGACACGAAACCCTAAATAGAAACCCTAAAACATGAAATCCCTAAACCCTACAAATAACACGGGAAGGAGAAGCAGCCTAGGGTTTAGGGTTTAGGGTATATACCGCCAATCTGCCTGCAGCTCTTTCGCGTCGATCTCCCCAATCTCTACTGCTCCTCCCGCCGGCCTGCTTGCCCCTCGGGCCCCTGCTGCTGCTGCTGCTGCTGCTGCCAGCAGCAGCAGAGTGTGCCTCGCTGCCTGTCTCCGATGCTGCGTCTTCTCCCCCCCCACTCGTGCGGCCACTGGCCCGGCCCCTCTGATATTCGACGCGGATGCAGCGTCCCACTGCACCACAATAAAAATACAAATAAAAATACGTAAATAAATTTAATTAATGAATTGAATTGAAACGAGATGAAGGGAGACAGGCAAAGACAGCGATCGGCAGCCCTTACTAGACAACTCCACACCTAGCAAGCTAGCTGGCTGTGGCTAGTAGAGACAGGCAGCTAGCTGGCTAGCTGGGCAAGGTAGCTAGCTGGTTATTAGGTGTCTTACTGAATGTCTTCCCATTGAGGGTTTCAAAGCATCGCTTTGCGTCTTCCTGCTTCTTGTAGAGAACGAAGGCATAGACGGCATTTGGGCCAACCCTCTGATTCACTCGAAGAGCAACACTTTCCACCTCCCCACACTGAGAAAAGAAACTCTTAACGTCTGTTTCCCTTGCCTCCTTAGACACATTATGAATGTACAAATTCCTGCCCCCTAAGAGGCCTCCCTGCCGCGGGGTCCCTTCAGCCCGCCCCCGACCCTCCAATGTCCACGAAGGCACAGAGCCGGGGGCCCCTCCATCGTCGCCGCCAGGCTGCTGGGGGCCCACGACAGGGGGGGGCCCCAACAGCGCGGGAGGGAAGCCGGGGGGCCCTCCAGGGCCAAGCAAACTCTGGGTGGGGAACGGAAGGCCCGGCAACAGAGGAGGCAGGGGGCCCCCAGGCCCCGAAGCCCCAGGAAACGGCCCGGGGGCCATTTCACCTAAGGGCGGGGGGCCCCCCGAGAAACCCCCTGGTGCCCCGTGAGGCCCCTGAATTGCCTCATCCATATTTTCTCTCCAGGGGCCCCTAGGACTTTACGAGGGGGCCCCTATGCAACACACGGCAAAGGGAACAAAGGAGAAGCAGGGAGAGGGCCAGACGGCCTCTCGAGCTCCACAGACACCTGAAACAAACGCTTCGTGTGCACAAGGCTGAAACAGAAATTTTCAAGCAGACCCCCGCGGCTTTTAAAGGCTCTCTAGACGCAAATAATATGCACAAAGAATACAAATATTAAATAATGTAAAATGAAAGTGAGAAAATGGATATTATCGGTGCGAGAGGCAGAGAATAGCACACAGCAGAAAAACTAGATTGTGCTGGTGCCAGTTGGGCCAGCCGTGACAGTTTTTGATATATTTACAGCCTCTATTCAATCCCTAAAATCAAAACTTTAATTTAAAAACCTAAATATAAGTGTTCTCTGCATGTTAGAACGCCCTGCATGGTGGCCATTGCGCTTCCTATGCATGCAGTCCCTTAGACGGGGCTTTTGAGGTAGAGCATGTGAGGTTTTGTTTGCAGTTTCTGCTTAGTTGTTTTATTCGTTTATTTTAATGTTTTCGTATTTCTGAAGCACAATTATGGATTTAGAAGGGGTTATAGATAATGGATGACGAAAGAAGCAAATGGGTTTGCAGATGCATTGGTCTTATCTATTTGTTTCCGTGCTAATAAACTGCCCATTCTGTATTTCAAAGCTTGTCTGCTTGCTGTAACTTATACAGAGTTCAAAAATAAAATGATTTAAATGTTAAAAGCTTTTTGAGTGGGAGAAATAGGGTGCTTTTATAGCCATAGTTCGTCAGCTGGCCCTTCGATTTGAGAGGCCCATAGGGCAGCAGCCCTTCCTCCCCCTCAAGCTGTTTCACAGCCTGTGTGGCCTCAGGGCCCTTGAGGGCTGTCTTTTTCTGGGATTGTTCGTAATAAATTACTACCATTTTGGTAATTACTTACGACCTTTAGGCAGCGGATGTACCTCAGCATGCGCGTTAGAGCCGTGCTGGCCAAATGAGCAGGAGGTATTATGGTTTAGAGCAGGTAGGCAGACAGCGATAGGTATAGAGAAAAATCTCTGGGCGACAAAGACAGACAGGCACGTATGAAGACGTGCTAATGGGGGCCTGCCCTCGTGTACGTACACCTGCATCGAGCCTTCTTAAATGAGACTCACCTTAGGGCTTAGCCCTTCACTACACGAGAGAGACGCATCAGGAGCAATTAGAGTGGCCAACGGCGGCTAGCTATCCTCAGCTGCCCGCTGCAAGAATGGGGAAGGGCCGCGTTGCCTCTGTGGGTTGGGGGCTAGGGAAAAAGAACCCTTCTTGAGCGGCTTTTCGATAGCTCTGTTCAGTTTTCATTGACTTCTCTTGCCAGTTCTAACAACTTTGACACAAGACAAAAAAAGACAAGAAGAGAAGTTTGCATTCAACTGCTTGATCGGCGAATACGGCGTTGCCAACGCGGAATGGCTGAAGTGTCTAGGCATCTCCTCCACTTTGAAAAGAAAAATACGAGAAACTTAACGCCATAATCATTTGTTTTCCAAAAGGATTTGCGAAGATGCGGCCAGCAAAGGCAGCCACAGCCAGCTGCGCTGCAGTGCTGCGGGTGGGTGAATTTTAGCAGGAGATAATTTTAAAATTGTTTTTCCCGCTGATGTTTCACAACAAGGGAGTTGGAAGAAAGAGATAAATAATAAACACCTCAAGAGTTTTGGGGTTTTCAAGATTTTTAGTGCTGGGAAAAAAGAAAGTTCAAGGAGAAAGCAAAAAGCTTGAACAGCCCCAGACCCCAAGGCTTTTGCCCTCTTAAATGGAATTTTCTCGTGTGCTGTTGAGGCAGGAAGAAAACCTTCCGTTAGCATTTTCCACGCAGCATGAAGCGCAAAGACTTCCAAACAGATAATAATTTAATGTTTTCTGGGGGTTTGGCCAGAGCTGCCAATTCCCGCTGGTCCTCCTGCGATCCCCAGAAAGTGAAGATACACCCTACAAGGGGAATGGCGTGCAGCCTCACCCTTGAAAGCAAGAAGAGCTGCTTGCGTTTCACTACGTTCGGGACTTTTTTAGGGCAGCACTCTTCATTCCCTGAGGTTCTACGCAACAGGCTCAGACGTAAGATAGTGCATATAACCCCAGATGAATTTCTTTGCCTTTTATCCCTGCTGGCCGACGTGCCGTGAGCACTTGGTCATTTTTAAAGGTCTTACATCCTCTAGGGAAAACGCACGCAGCCCCAAGATCTTCCTCATCCGCACGTGTGGAGAGGGGAGAATCGAACCCTGGAGTAGCTGGTTGGCTAGCAGCAGGGAGGAGGCAGGGGCAAGCTAGCCTGCCAAGTTGGCAAGGAAATTCTTCTCTACTAAATTGCTAGGCATCAGTCAACTCTACAATACAGACACTAAACAACAAAACAACAAACTGCGCTTTCCATCTGCAGGGATTGAACCAACAGACACTTTCTCCCCCTCAGACGCAGCCATTCCCGCATGAAAAGGGCGCCGTGGGTTTACCCCAAAGAAAGGCTTGGCGTGTTCGGCTTATTGCTCATTTTGTTGCTGCAGGGAGCAGCAGGGCGCTCTGCACTCCCTTCACAACTGTCGGAGGCATCGGAGGTGCACTTGCTGTGCCGGTGGAAACCATTCATGAATTATCTTTAAATTCGATCGCTCTAGCATTCCCCTTTTGCCTCTTTTTGATTTACTTACCCCAGCCTCCCCCTCTCCACTCAATTGCGGGGTTTCGATCCTTTCATAAGAACCGAGGAAGGTGCTTAGCAGCCAGTAAAAGGGAATAGGCGTTACGAGCGGAAGTGTGGAGTGTATCTGCAGTGTACAGATATCCTGGAGAATTAAGGAAAACACATTCAAAGTTTGCGAGTAAGGAAATAGTTAAAAGGCAAGTGGCAAGGAATTTCAAAATTAGGCAAACGAACACTTGATTCTGTGATGGCGAAAATCCTGCTAAGGATTTTTCAAAGGCCCCAAAAATGCCGAAAGCATTTTAATGAAAATTTAGTTAATTCTGAATTGGAATAGAATTAATTTTAATGGCAATATCTGCGGCGATCAGCACGTGCGAAACAGAACTAGTCATCAGAAACCACAAAGGTGCACAGAAATTGCCAGCCCAGCTCACGCTTTCTGCGTTGAGAATTTCTCGTGTTTCACTATCTATAAATATTTATCCAATTTAAAAGTACTTGTTGAACTCGGCCAGACCCGCGGCTTGACTAAATGCTATGAAGGAGGCCATGAGGGGATTTCTAACTGCGATTCTCTCTGCATCCTGTCTTGAAGCGCCTGACGATTGGATGAGAAAAACAAACAATTCCTGTATTTTTTCCCTGAAGTCTTCTCTCAAAACTTTGAGTTTTTCCTTGAGAATATTTTCTTCTTCATCCGTAACTCCGCTCTCGATGGTGCTGGCGAGTACTGCCATTTGGTTCAAGATCTCATGCCGCCCCTGCAGGTGCTGGATCACTTCATCGATATTGTTGTTTATTTCCTGGGCTGCTTGTTCATTGGGGGCCAAATGCTTTGCAATAACTTTGGCGACCTCTGCCAGAGAGGCCACACTGGAGGTGAAGTCGCCCTTCTCGAGGCTAGTTAGTAAACCTCTCACTTTTTGTAATTCATCACTGTTTTTAGGTGAAACATTTTCTACCGCATTCACCTGCAGGGGAGAAGAGGCCAGCAAAAGACCGGCGCAAGAGAACACTAGCAGCTGCTTCGCCTTCATTTTGAATAAAAGGAAACAGACGAGAATGAGAAAATCCAAACAGACAAATTAGACAAAATGCAATAAATAATTAAAACGGAAATATTTAATATTTAATCGGGGAACGCCAGGAAGGAGCAGAATGAAAAGACGTTTTATCGCTAGTCATGTGGGGCTACGGCTGACCTCCGTGCGTATATTTATACTTCATTCGTCTTGTGCTGCAATAACGCATTTTAAAAAATGCAACTAATTTAAATGGATTAATTTTAAGTAATTTGATAAATTTATTTAACTGTTATATCTTTTTATTTCATGTTTCCCTCTGGGGTTCGGAACGCCGTGTTCTTGTTGTAGTTTTCCACTGCAAAACACCTCGTATGATGCACTGCCCACACAGCAAACCCTCTCATCCGTCAAAATTATACAGGCAACGTTTTGATTAATATTAATAAAATAAAATAATTTTGTAAGCCCTCGCTGGTGTGAACTAAATGAATCCTGCGGGTTAGAGCATGTATTATTCCACTACACCCACAACTACTTTCGAATTGCGCTGCACGCTCTGTAGACAAGCTATTTCGAAGCAAAACACGAAATAAAAACAAGGGAAATTAAGTATTAAAGATAACTTAAACTAACATACCTCACAATCCACCGCAAAACCAATGAGACAAAAGACAAGTCCACATCCACAGCCATGCTGATTTTGTGTATCTCTACACACATGTATATTTGTATTGTCCTACGCGCCCTCAAAACTAACTACTGCCTGAAATATAAAAAGCTACTTTAAAAAGAATTTTGACAATGAGAAAGAACGCAAATAAATTCTCACTGCAGTACAACGAGAAACGTGATGATAACGCCATATAGAAACAGTGTGCTAAAGTCTCATACATATATATATATGAGGCGGATATAATATATAAAAGGTGTGCTTCAGTTTCTCCTCAAAACAAATTTCTCCGGGATCCCTTTAGTGGGACGGAGCGCCTTTCAAAGTGTGTTTCCGTCATTTTTTATTTAGGATTCAAGTCTCCTCGAACGAATTGACTTGGGCTACTTTTGGTGTTTGAAAACATCCCTTTGTGGTGAGGCACACTCTGCCATCTTAAGGCTTATGCTTGATTGCTGCGTTTATCTGCTTGTTACCTCTAGAATAATCTTAATTAATGTTCTAAATTATCTATGAATGGAAGGGTTAAGGGTGTGTATGTGAGGAGCAGCAGCTCTTACTGTGTGTGGGGTGCCTAAGGTGCAGCTGGCCTGGCCGCATCTTCTTGCCGCTTGGCTCTTCTCAGATGGGCATAGCCGCACACACGCAAGCCGGGAAAAAACAGACTTCTTCGGGACGAACTATTCCTTAGTTATTTCGTGTTACTACTTGTGGCACTTAAAAGTGGCCTAAGAAACAGCGTTACCGTTGATAGCTTTGCATGCTTCTTCCCATAGAACCCCAAATCCACAGGGGTGGGAGGATGGGTTAGATGCAGGCTTACAGGGTGTCTGGGAACCTGTTGGTTTGTGTACCAAGAAACTACTAACAAAAATGTTTTTTGTATATTATATAAACAGCTAGTAGCACCCAGACCCACACAAGAGGACACGTTGTAACTAGTGCATACACCCAACCCTCTTTGACTAACCAGCACAAAGGGAGAAAAGGCACCCAGACCTTGAAACTCGCTGCCCGCTTACACCCCCTAACACCACGGCATCTTCAGCTCTCAAACCCTATTAAGGTCACCTTAGAGAAACCCGCACACGAAGTGACTTCACGTACAAAGCGTTCCACAAGCTGATGGACTCCGATGAGCCTGGAAGCCTGGCCAGGCCAGCGGGCCCTCCAGGGCCACTCAGTGGCAAACCACTCAGTGGCAAACCTCTAGTCAACTCCTGAAGATCCCGTTGCCACTGGCTCTATACCCTTAAAACCTACAATACGACCCCTACACAGATTTAAGGTAATGTGGATACTATCTGTAACATAGTACATTATGGGACCCTTTGAAAAAAAACCCAAATATACCCCATAAAGCCTCAAAGCATGTTGAACTGTAGAATAATAAAACTCCGCTCGGTACTCAACAGGCACTCTCTTGCCAGTACACCCGAAGAGCCATTTCGCCGCATCCCTCCACCCTTTAGAGGCATCTGCCAATCCATAGGTGAATTGCAGCACAACCCTCTGAACTCAGTTAGCCTGTAACGCCCAACCCCAGACCCTAGAACAAGTGAGACGTTTCCTAGTATGAAACCCTCGACCAGGCAGCGACGACGCCTGCTTGGAGCCATTCACTATACACCCCATCCCTCCTTTGCCCAGACACGTCAGACACCCCACGCCTTCGAACAACAAAGGAAGCAAATAATACAGTCCCAGCGCCAAAAAGAGAACAGAAGGGCATGCCATGCATGCCCTACAAAGGCGGCACGTCATAATATTGAAATCGTTGGAAGTTATTCAATCGCCTTTCTTGTCAAGGCCAGAAATTTTGACACATCTTTTGCACTGGCGGTTTCTATGCGCGGCATTTTATCGAACATGTCCTGCTGACAGTGTATACAGGAGGGCTTCTGCTAGCCGGCAGTTGAACACGAGGTAGCCATCGAGAGCACATGTGGACTAACAAGGCAGAAAGGTTAGACTAAACAAACAGACAGAGCGTCAGGCCTTTTCTTTTCTGTCGTCTGTTTTGTCTTCCATCGGTTTTACTGTTGGGGACGCATTCTGGGGTTTACGCTTCACTGAAATTAAAAATGGCGGAATTTGGTTTGCGTCCATAGACAACCCAAGTCATTCACAGGAAAATCAAACTCTCTCGGGAAAAGTCGGAAATGCGCAGAAAGAGAGGAGAGCCCTCTTTAGTTTTTGAAAGACACTTAATCGAATTTTGTTTCTATCGATGGTTCATTCGCCGCCTTGAAGTTTTATCTGCAATGCACGCGTAGCTCGTTTAGCCCTTAACGCTCCTTTCGACGCACGCTTCCATCCCTTATGGGTTTCTTGTAAGCCACGCTGCCGCGCAGTTCCTTTTTTGGCGACAGCGTAGTTCGTGTCTTTGTTTTGTTCCCACTGAAGTCGGAGACTGTTTTCACAACGGATCTCCTTGTTTCTCCAGCGAGCAAAGGCTGGCAATTGTTTAGCTAAATAATGTTTCGATAAAAAAAATTCGGGTTTTCAATTTCTCAGACTTTCTACAGGCTCGTGGCTCGCGGGTTAGCCGGCCAATGAAAAAGGCCAAGCAACATTTTACTTATTGAAAAGCAATTTATTATTTCGAGTGGCTCTGTAGCAGCAAAAGCGGGGAAGGCAGTTGGGGAAGATTCTGTGGTTGCTAAGTCTGTTAACAAAAAGCCGCGGCGCAAATGCCACAAGCATGGATCAAAAGAAATGGGGAGGGATTATCTTTTCTTTATCTACCTCCATTTCCCATGTCTGTCTCCGCTGCTAGCCTCAAGGACGCCTCAGTTGAAACAGGAGAGAAGCAGGAGACAGCTGCTGCAGCAGCCGCTTTGGAGACACGCGGGGCCCCCCGCAGGCCGGCCCACTTCTGTAGGTTCTGCCCCCGTCCCCTTCTTATGAACGTTAGAAAGGACACTGGCATAAGGGACAGTTGTTCTTTCGCGATGTCCTGAACCATCTGTAGAGACACTCGGCATGGAACTTATGTCTGCATGTGTGGCATTTCTTTCTTGGCAGCGTCTTCAGTTGCGGGTGTCTGACAGAAAAGCAAATGGGACAATCCTCAGATCCCCCAAAGAAATCCGAAAGATTCGTCGCATACAGCGCAAGCCCACGCGCAACAGACGTGCGTTCCATCAGGGCGGAAGCAGAGAGCGCCCAAAAGCCCAGCCGGCCCCGGGGCACCCCTGAGACAGCCGAAAACCAGACAGGCAGATAGAACGGAGACCCAATATTTCACCACAAATACCAACAGCTGCAGCATGCAGCAGCAGAAACAAGAGCTTAAAACAAGAGACACAAACAGCAAGAATGCCCACAGTGACTCTCTGCAGCAGATCTGTTGCCAACTCCACAATAAACGTAGTAAGCTCACCAGGCACGACTTCTCTAGGCAGCACGATTTTGGGTTTTTGCAGAGGAAAACCCCTAGAGAACTCAACAACCACCTTCACTAAAAGCTCGTCTTGCTCTTCTTTAAAAGTCGTCACAATGCGGCGAAGACGAGGCTCAAAATTCACGAGGTGAATCGCCCCACATCCAACCAGCCGCGAGCAGCGACGAAACTCTTCCTCCATAAACCTGCACGAACGCCAATAAATAAAAAGGACGAATAAATAAAAAATTTTATCTCTCCCCTTGGCTCTCCGCATCCCCCTGCAATTGCCGCCTGACCCCCAGGCGTGTGGCTGGTGGGAACGCAGCCCACGAGCAGCAGCTGGAGAGGGAAATTGGCAGCTGCAGCTGCTGCACAAACAGCTGCTGCACAAACAGCAGCAGCAGCAGCAGCAAAGCAGCAAAGCCTACCAGGGCGTGACGAAGCGCTCAGTGAAAACTTCCAGCATCAGCCGGGCTGCCCCATCTGGGCATCTAGTCCACACTCTCCGCACGCAGTCTGCAAAACACCTCAAGCAGCAGCAGCACAATAAACAGAAAGAAACAGCACCGCCTTGCTGCCAACAGCAAACGCCAGCAACAGCAGCTGCACAGCCTGCCTTCGGCTGCATGCACCGCGGTGTAGATACACTGCAGAGGCCATAAAGGTTTAAAGAAGCCACGCCTTTCAACAGAAACTCACGTGGGGCTGCGAGAAGCAACAAGGAATACACACGCACAGCTAGCAGCCATACAAACGACTCGCTCAGCTCTTCCCAACCGGCGTGTCCTGGCAGGAAGAGCTGCAGCAGTCCGCTGCCCCCATCTCCGCATGCAGCAGCAGCAGCAGCAGAACCAGAGGGAGCCCCGGAAGCCTCAGCAGGGCGGGGCAGCTGCCTATCAGCAGCAAAGGTCTCTGGGGGTTCAGTAAGCCAAGGGCTTGCGTAATAAACCTTGCCGCTTGTGCTAGAGGAACGCTGCTGCTCCGCATGCTGCTGCTGCAGATCAAATGCAGCTGCAGCGGGAGCGCATGCAGCTGCTGCTGCAGCGGGAGGAGGTTTGTAGTGGGTGAAGATGTGGAAGAGCAGCTGCACCAAGGCCTCCCCAAGAGACAAGGCCCGTAGACTCGGCAGCAGCACGCAGCCATCGCAGCAGCACGCAGCATCAACATTAGCCTCATCGACGTCGCCGTGCTGCTGACAACTCTGCAGTGCCTTGCCCTTAGTGTGTCTTGCATGCTTCCCCCGCTGCAGAGCTGCTGCTGCCACCGCAGCTGCAGCAGGCCGCACCCCAAGGGCCGCCTGAAGAAAAGCCGCCTGGGGAGGCTGCGAATAGTCCTCTGTGCTGCTTTGCTGCTGCCCAGCAGCAGAAGCTTCGTGCCCTGTGGCGCCAAGGGCCAGCAACCATCCACGCAAACAAAGTGCGACATCGCGCAGCACTGCTGCCTCGTCTCTGCTGCTGCTGCTGGGCTCCGCCTGTGCATGCCTTGCCAGGAGGTGGGCAGCAACAAAATGGGTCTCCAGCAGCAGCGCAGCAAAACTGCCTCCAAAGAGTTGCTGCAGCAGCTTGTGGACAACTCGACGCCCAAGAGAAATGTTTCTCTCTGCAGAAAAAGAAACAGCAAGGAAAATTCCAGTTGCTTTCTTTTTTCCGTCTCTCACTCCGTTTGTGCCGTGGCTCACATTTGATCTGTCTCGCTGTTTCTCTATACCTCTCTGCCTCCCTCTCTCTCTCTATATCTTTCTGTATATATATCTCTCTATATTTCTCTGTCTCTCTCTGTCTCTCTGTTTCTTGCTGTCTCTCTACATCTCTCTCACTCTATATCTCTCTGTCTCTCTCTGTCTCTCTGTTTCTTTCTGTCTCGCTACATCTCTCTGACTCTATATCTCTCTGTCTCTCTCTGTCTCTGTATATCTCTCCAGATCTCTCTCTATCTCTCTGTCTCTCTCTGTCTCTCTATTTCCCTGTCTCCCCATATCTCTCCGTCTCTCTCTGTCTTTCTGTATCTCTCTATCTCTCTCTGCTCTTTACATCTCTCTGTTTCTGTCTCTCTCTCTAGCTGTCTATTTCTCTGTCTCTTCGCCTCCCTAAGGTTGTCTGTCTGCGTCCCTCTGTGTAACTTGCTGCGCCCTCTGCCCCTGCCTGCTGATAATGAAGTTAGCCGCACTTGCACCTTCCTCGGAGGTCTCCTCATCTTCCACGTCTAATTGGGAGTCGGCTGCTGCATCGTCTGGGGTGTCTTCATCAAATGAAGAGACAGGAGGGTTTTGCTTCTGCTGCTGTACGCGCTGCTCGCTCTGCACCTGCAGCTGCAGCCGGCGGCGCTGCTCCTCTGCTTCTGCTGCTTCTTCTGTCTCCTCGGCGTCATCTGCCCCCTCAGCTGCCCTTTCGAAAAGCTCAACAAACTCGCGCGCCTCATCCTCACCCATTGGCTGTTGCCCGCAAAAGCTGCTGTCTGCAGCAGCAGCAGCTGCTGCTGCTGCTGTTGCTGTTGCTGCTGCGTTAGCCTCACGGATAGCAGCAGCCCTGCTCTGCTGCAGGCCCTCAAGCTGGCACGCATCCGCTGAAACGGGATCGTCTCCATCGGCAGCAACAGCAGCAGCAGCAGGAAGCAGCGCGCAGCTGCTGCTGAGAAAGCGTGCTCCCCACGGAAAAGTGCTGAGGGCTTGCAGCAGCGGCTGCTGCAGCGAAAGGCGCCGAATGGCCAGCAGAGGAGCGACAATCCGAGCTGTACAGACACTGGAATTTCCCAGCTGCAGCTGCTGCAGCACCACAGAAAGGCTGCTAATAACGCCCTCCTCATAAATCCTCAAATGCAGCCTTTGGGGCTGCTCATCCCGCATGCAACTTTCCAGGGAAAGGGCCGTGAAAACCACCGTAGCCAGAAGCTCTTCACCTTGCTGCTGCTGCTGCTG
>JRZD01029977.1:5466-16895 GCA_000826945.1 Eimeria nieschulzi | reverse complement strand
TTTGTTGTGCTTTGTGGTTTAGGGTTTAGGGTTTGCTGGGGTTTGTGGTTTGGGGTTTGTTGTGCTTTGTGGTTTAGGGTTTGTTGCGGTTAAGGGTCTGGGGTTTGCTATGGTTTAGGGCTTAGGGTTTGTTGGGGTTTAGGGTTTTGGGTTTTAGGGTTTAGGGTTTAGGGTTTAGGGTTTGCTGGTGTCTTCAGGCTGCACACCTTGCTGGGTGCTGAGGGCTTCCGTAAGGGAATGGATTTGTACTTTGAGAGGCACGATGGCCAAGCCGTTACTTGCGACGATTTCAGAGCCGCCATGGCACACGCAAATCAACGCGACTTTACGCAATTCGAACGCTGGTACAGCCAGGTAAGGGTTTAGGGTTTCGGGTTTCAGGTTTGGTTTGAAGGGACTCTTGCATATCCCTCTGTGAGGGTTAGTGGTTTGTGGTTTTGTGGTTTGTGGTTTGTGGTTGTTAGGCGGGTACCCCTGAGGTGGAGGTAGTGGAATCGCGTTACGACGGGGAGACAAAAATGTTTGTTTTGCGGCTGAGACAGAAAATTCCTCCTACGCCAGGCCAACAGGAAAAATTGCCTTTGGTTATTCCCGTAAAGGTTGGCCTTATTGGGAGAGACAGCAAAACGGATCTTTTAAAGCCTGCCACGCAGGTAGGCTCTACGCTGCTGTTGCTGCCTATGCTGCTGCTGCTGCGTGCTGCTGCTGTTTGCTGCTGCTGCCTCTACTGCTGCTGCTGCCTGTTTTTGTGCATGTTGATTTGTGGTGTACGTGCATCTTGTGTGTGTTTTGGTTTGAATAGGTATTGGAGTTTACTGATGCGGAGCAGACATTTGTTTTTAAAGAAATAGCAGAGCCTTGTGTTTTGTCTCTCTTCCGGGATTTCTCTTCTCCTGTGAAGGTTCTGCCCTGGCAGACAGACGAGGAGATCGCGTTTCTCATGGCTCATGATTCGGACGCGTTTAATCGCTGGCAGTCGTCTAGCACTTTGGCCTACAAACTTCTTCTTGAAAAAGCAAATCATTTGGCGAAAGGCAAACTAAACGAGACAGAAACAGTCCCACTCTCAGACACTTACAAACGAGCCTTCAAAACGGCACTCATGGATGAACAGTGCGACAGATCCATCAAGGTCGGTCTCCGTGCATTTGCATTCACTGCATGCATGCACTGCATGCGTTGCATGCATGTCTGCATTGCATGCATGCTCTGGGGGGCCTTTCCCTGTCCCGTGCATGCATTGCATGCGTGCACTGTGGGCTTTCCCTTTTCCTGCCGGCTAATGTCTCGTAAAATTTTTTATTGTGTCTTTTTGTGTTTTCTTTCAGGCCTTAACTTTGCAGTTTCCGTCTTTTGAGGTAATCTCTCAGGGCATGAGCATCATTGACCCTGACGCAGTGCAGATGGCGCTGCTGTCTGCTTCTTTGGAGCTCGCCACGGAATTCAAAAACGAGTTGGCTGAGGCGTATAAACAGCTCACGCTCCCTGCGGGCTCTGAGGAGTCTCTGGATGCGGCCAACGTCGCTAGGAGAAGACTGAGAAATGTCCTGCTGCGTCTGCTGTCTGTACACCGCGATAAGGAGGCTGCGGAAAGAGCCTATGCTCATTTTTCCAATGCAAAATGCATGACAGACAAATTCGCTGCCCTACTCGCACTGGCAGACATGCAGCAACCTCAAAGGGAGAAAGCAATCAGCGAATTCTTTGAGGATGCCGCAGGTTTGCTGCTGCTCCTGCTGCTGCAGCTGCTGTCTCTGTGCTTTGCTGGCTAACGCAGCAGCCAGCGCCTCTGTCTCCTTTTTTGCGGCTGTTGGGTGTCTCTACACCCCCAGGCGGGTGCTCGCGTTCTCGCAGTTTGCTTCCAGCAGCAGCAGCAACAGCAACCGCAGCAGCAGGTGTTTTGCTTGAATTTGTGTTTCGCTGCAGGAGACAATTTGGTGTTGGACAAGTGGTTTAGGGCGCAGGCGGGCTCTGACCTTCCCGATCAAGTAGAGCGAGTTGTCTCTTTGCAGCAGCATGCATCTTTTAATCTAAAGAATCCCAACAGAATGAGATCTCTAATTGGGGCCTTTACTTTTAACCACCGACATTTCCACCGCAAAGATGGGGCTGGATATAAACTCGTTGGCGATGCTGTTTTGGCTGTAGGCTCCCCTTGCATGCGATTGGTTTCTTTGCTGTTTATTTGTCCTTATGGATGCTGTGTCTCTTTCTTTTATCTCTTTCTTTTGTCTCCTTTTGTCTCCTTTGTTTTCTCTCTTTTGTCTCCTTCTTTGGTCTCGTTTTTGTGTCTTTGTTTTGTTCCCTTTGTCTCTTTTGTCTCCTCTGTCTCTGCCGAGGAGACTGTATGTGAAGGCTGGCCAGCGTTGAGTTGTTTGGCTTCCACTCTTTAATTTGCATGCATTGTTGTTTTCGTGTCTTTCTTCTCTGCAGGTTGATGCTTTTAATCCTCAAGCGGCGGCGAGGCTTGCGGGATCGTTCTTGCAGTGGAGACGGTTTGATGAGGAGCGGCAAAAACGCATGCAGACCCAACTGGAAAGAATCCGCGATGCTCCAGGCACATCTGCCGATACATTGGAAATTGTTCAGAGGGCACTGAGGCCAGTTGAAGGAAAAGACAATAACAACCAATCCACATAATAACTGTTAATCTCACAAACTACAAACCACAAAGACTATTCCTCGGCACTAACGTGCTTTCTAGAGATTAATTAAAAGACATAAACACCTTCATTTGGCCAGGACACGCTTGAAGGGTAATGCAGAACAGGCTCAGCTGTCGAGACACCCGGTTGTCGCTCTTTTTATGAAACCTTCAACTTAAAACGCACTTTTTCCTGACATTAGAAAAAGGAACTTTCCCAGGTGTATGTACACCGTCGAGAGAGACAACTCCATGAGAGAGATATCAATGAGCAGGCAGAGCATCGCAATTCGTAGGTGGTGCGGCGTCTCAGGACACGAGCACTGCACAGTAATCGGGGTGCTGGTGAGCTAGCTAGCTAGTTAGCTAGCTAGCTAGCTCGCCAGTCAGTCAGATAGCTAGCAAGTGGTGTTCACTACTGAACAAATCGCCTCCCCGCCTTGTTTCCTCTTTGAACGCTACGTTCGTATTTCTAGAAAAAAGAGTTGGGATGCATGCAGCATGCATTTCAGGTGTCTGCAGCGTGCATTTCAGGTGTTTAGGGCTTATTCCTTATCAACCAAACAACGACAGACTCATTTTAGGATTCTTTATGCCTGGGTGGGTGAAAACAGAGAAAAGAAAAAGATCCGGCGACCCGGAATCGAACCAGGGACCAACAGATGGCTGCAGCTTCTACAGTCTGCCGCTCTACCAACTGAGCTATCGCCGGTGACCACCTCCCCAGGGTCGTCAGGCCGTACTAAAAGCTACCAGCAAAACATACCTTTTTTAATGGCTTTCTTCGCCGTCTTTTTCACGGTTTTCTCAGATGGTAAAAGAGGAGCAGAGCGGCTACTATTCACAGCTAAACCCCCCCAGCATGCGTTTCGATAAAGAGGCTCTGGTCGATTGAAACTTCCCCGTGTTTCTCTGAGACTTCGAGGCTACCTGCTGGTTTTCACTCGCAACCTAACAGCAGTAAATAAGCAGAAGTAAATAAGCAGAAACAAATTACGGGAGAGAAGGAGAAACAGCCTCTCTGCCTCGGTGTCTTTACTCTCCGCCTTTATTAGAAAAGAGAGCAGAAAGCTGCAAATGGAATTTCTTTGCCAGTCAGTGGCTACCATAGAAACGAGAAAACCAGAAAATTGAATCTCGATTATTTTAGTCCTGTTCGTTGTTTTGTTAATTGAGGAGCAGCCGCAGATAAAAAAATAAGATATTACTATAACTGGAAAGGTTTAGGTTTTAAAATACTGATACAGAATTCTCCACCGCGGTGAAGGGCAAAGTGGAACGCAGCTAGTTAGGCTGTAAACAGAAAGAATTTCAGCCACAGCCAAAACCCAACAAACAAAAACAGCAAGGAAAAACAGAAAAGTTGCTGCTTCAACCTACAGGAATCATCAGACACCTTCTGATTGCTCTTTTCGTCTACTAAAAACGCTGGAGTTCAGAGAAAAAAGACTCAAAAATTTCAAATAGAAAAAACCAAATTAATCCTATTTATTACAGATATTTATTTTCGCCAACGTTGCCATTCCACAGAAGCATGAAAAGTAACGTTCAGATGAAGCTCTTTTGCCTCATTTCACTAGTTTATATGAACAAGTAAAAACGAAAAAACGATAAAGAAATCAAATGATGCTGCTTCCTGCTTGCTGCTGCTGCTGCAGCAGCTGTAGCATCATAAAGATTTTACATTTCATTAATCAATTTTTTCTGCTGCTTTAGCTTCTCTTCTCTCCGCAAGATCTTCTCTGATCTTTGAGTATCTTCTCTCTGCGAGTTTAAGACGAGCTAACTGATATGCCCATATGGCATGATAAAATGCTTCATAAAATACAACTCCGAAAGAGGCAACTACAGACATTATACACAAAAGCATCAATGCGATCGCCACAAAGACCACTGGTGCAGATTTTTCAGCGATATCAGGTTCAATATCATAAGCGCCAGACAAGAACATTGCAGTTACGAAAGTAATAATTCCAGTAGCAAGAAATGCTATGGAGAACTTTAAACCCCGGGTCCGTGCTTTTGCTGCTTTCTCACGAGCATCCCATACCTTACCCAGAGCTTCCAGATATGCAAAACCTGAATCATCCCCAGCAAGTTCTTGTTCCTCTGCTTTGTGTTCAACATCATTCTCCCATTCGCGATCAAGAATGAAAATGGGTTTCTTTGGATAGATCTGGCTTATGAAACTGGATTCCTTTCCATAGATCTGGTCTTCCTGATAGCCCTCTGTTTCGGTCTTGAGCTCTGTTGCCATATGACCTTCCCCCTGAGAAAAACCAAATTGAACTTGGGCTGAAAGTGCTAGAAGAGCACCGCCGAGGGGACCAACCTGCAGCTTCATTTTCTATGCCTCTTTATGTAATATAAAATGCAATTTTATACAGAAACTCTACTGGGAAGGAAAAAGAGAAAGCAACCAGATTATTTTTGAGTTTGTGGGTTCGGCTTTCTCGCCGATCACCAATTGCTGCGGCCCTTAAATTATTCCTTAAGAGATCTTCTCGAAATAAAAGTCTAATTTCGCCCTGATCAGAGCAGATAAAAGTCCAGAAAGTCGATGGTTTTCTTTGGTAGTCTTTGGACAGCGGCTGCAAAGGCCAGGGAGCCCACAACAGCAATAACTAGCCGCGATGTCTTGTTTCTTACGTTCGTCTTTTCGCATGTGAATTTGAAAAATAAATACAAATCTTATGGTGATTTAAATTACTAAAACTACAATTGATTTTCCTGTTTCTGAGCGGCTGTTGACAACCGTTCTTGTTATATAAGACGGGCTGGCTGGCATCATCTCTCCCCCCTTGTGCTTTGACAGCATGGGGGGTAGCAAGCCGTTGTTGCTTTCTCCAGAATAAGAAGAGCAAATGAGTGTTTTTAGTATTTTATTTAATTATAATTAAACTAAAGTTAGGAAAAGTGTTGCATTTTCAAGAAACATGGCTTCATAGTCCAGTTGCTCTTATGGCTCCATATTTTCTCATGGTGATACAAGGAGCTCGATTTGCATCAGACCACAGCAAACCCTCCCTCGAGGGAAACGAGAAAAAATTCTATTTGTGGAGGTTAAAACTTTAACTTTAATATATTCTAATACATTAAATATATTAAATCCTCAATACAAAATACTTGAATTGGTGGCATGGGCAAACATCCCATGGAGGGCATGTTGGTGTTGGATTTTTAGTTTGTTTTTCATCATTTAAAATTTCTTTCCTTGGCCTCCTCAATTATATTTTCATCAAGTATCTTTTTTTAGGGCTTTGGGGAGAAACAAACAAGCTTCTCCAATTGTCTGTTGGATTGGATGCCGCAAGCAGACCACGAGCAACACACCTCTTTGTCGCATTCCCTCATCGTGTGGCTCTGCTGCTGCTTTCTGGCCACCTGAGACCCAAGCAGAAAGAAGATTTTTTTTCTGTTTTCTCCATAGCTTGGAGGATCGCCCTGAAGGCGCATGCAGCGGCCAAGAGGCGTTTCTAACTAGAGACGAATAGCACGAGTAGCAAGCACCAGTAGCTCAGCCCCAACCCTCTCCCTACAACTGTCATTAAATTCTCTTTTTGTGCAGTTCCCTTTAATTAACATTAAACACTATTTATTAACAGTTTTCGAAAATAGGGGAAGAGAAGAGTCCCCGGCATTAGCACCGCAGGCAGCTGCAGCCCAATAACAAGCAGAGGCTACCAGGCATAAATGAGCAGAGAAGAGTCTCCCTGGAAAAAAGATGCTGGGGTGTCTTGCGTCTCTTTGCAGCAAACAACTCCAATAAAAAGGCCTTAGGGTTCTTATTTGGATTTTTAATGAGATGTTTAGATTTGGTTTCACCAACTAATTGTCTTTTATTCTTGTTTTCTGTCTGTTAAAAAGATTTTGAGGTGTTTCTAGAGTCAGAGCATTTTGATATTTTGGGTTTTAAGCTCCGCGGGAGGTATTAAGGATTATCTCAGGTCCCAATGAGGGATATTTCTGTGGGGTGCATGCAGGGAGGGGCCCCAATTAACAATAAATGGGGGCCTCTCGGCAGCGCCAGGAGGAGTCTGTCTCTGTGAGGCCACAGGAGACAGTTGAGGCACCGCCTAGCTGAGCCTTGAGGCATTGCCTGCTGCGGTAGCTAGCTAGCCAGCCAGCCAGCCAGCCAGCCAGCTAGCTAGCCAGAGAGATAGACAAATAGGAAGTGGTGTAAACTGCTGAACAGTTCGACTCCAGGCCTTGCTTTATTTTTAAACGCTACGCGGGGGTTTCTAGAAAAAAGCTTGGGATTCATGCTGAGTGCATTTCAGGTGTCTAGGGTTTATTCCATATCAACCAAACGTAGGAAGATTAATGTGGGAAGGGTTTATTCAATCCCTGGCGTGATTAAAAAGATAAAAATACAACAGATAACCCGGAATCGAACCAGGGACCAACAGATAGCCTCTGCATCTAAAGTCAAACCAAATGACCTACCGGCAGTTGAGCTACTTGTCTGCCCAGCGCCTGTCAGCCATCAGCGAAACAAACTTATTGAATGATTTTCTGTGCTCTCTCTTTCATTGTTTCTTCTCGTGGTAAAAGGGGAGAAAAGCTGCAACTAATTATAGCAAAAGCCTCCCAGCCTGCGTTTCGTTGAAAGGGCTGTGATCGTTCCAAACTGCCTCAATGTTCTACAAAACTTCGAAGCTACTTGCTGGTTTTCTCTCCTGTTCTCAAAGCAGTGAATAAGTAGAAACCAATTAACGGACAGAAGGGCAAACAGGCTCTCTGCGGAAATGCTTTTTCCCTTCGCCCTCATTAGAAAAGAGCCGAAAGCTGGCAGTGAAATTCCCTTGTTAGTGACAGTCCTAGAAACGTAAAAGCCGGAATGTTGAATTTTTACATTTTCGTCCTGTTTGTCGGTCGAGGAGCATCCGTATATAGTAAATATTATAACTGGAAATATTGGAGTTTTCAATTTAGTATGTTTTTGATGGGAATTTCTCCAGCGCAGTGAAAGGCAAAGCGAAAAGCAGCTAGCCAGGCTGTAGACATAGGGAGATCTCGCTAAGGTTAAAACTCAACAAAAACAGCAAAAAAAGAAAATATGCTGTTCCGACCTACAGGAATCTTCAAAGGCCTTCTAATTGTACTTTTGCTCCGTTAAAAATAAGTTCAGAGAAAGTTCAGAGAAAACAGGCACAGGCTGCAAACAGCCATGAGCTATTTTATAATGCCTGTTCACCTCCATCAACAAGTATGCATTCCATAGAAGCACGAGAGCAAAAGTGTGGCCGAGGCTCTTCGGCCTTAATTCAGTGGTTTATATGAAAAACACAAAGAAAAATATTGCTGCTTGCGGCAGCTGCAACATGATGAAGGTTTTACACTTGGCTAGTTTCTGTATTCTGCTGTGGATGAAGCTGCTGCTCCTTCCGCATCACTTGCTGTGGATAGAGCTGCTGGTCCTTCCGCAAGATTTTCTTTGCTCTTCCTGTATTTTCTCTCTGCAAATTTGCGGCGAACCACCCGGAATCCCAACATGGCATGGACGAAGGCTTCGAAAAGTAGAGTTCCGAGAGAGGAAAATAGAGATATCCAACAAATAAGCACCAATACGTTCACCACATGGGCAGCTGGGGTAAGTTTAGCTTCAAACCCAGTTCCAGCATCAAAGAAGGCTACTACAAAGAATGAAATTAACAAAGCAGTAAATGCAGTAGCCAAAAACGACCCCAACAACTTAAAACCACGGGCCCGTGCTTTTGAAGCTCTCTCACGAGCCTCCAATTCCTTCTTCATAGCTTCCTGATATTTAAGACCTTCAACTGATTCATCCCCAACAAGTACTTCTTCCTCTGTGTTGCCCCCGGTCTTATGCCCCGAGTTGCCATGAGGAGAAACCCCAGTATCTTCTAAAAAAAACTGGTGTTCCAGAGCCTGATCTGTTTCGGACTGGAGCTCTGTCTCCAAATGAGCTTCCCGCTGACAAAAACCAAATTCAACTTGGGCTGAAAGTGCTAGAAGAGCACCGCCAAGGAGACCAACCTGCAGCTTCATTTTCTGTGCCTCTTTATGTAATATAAAATGCAATTAGACGCAGAAATTCGGATGGGCAGAAAAGAGGGAAACCAACAAGATGCTCTTTGAGTTTGTGGGTTCGCCTTGCCTGCCGATCACCAACTGCTGCGGCCCCTCAATTATTCCTCAGAAAATCTCCTCGGAATAAAAGTCTAATTACGCCCTATTCAGTGCAGGAAAAGCTTGAGAAAGTTGAAGGATTTTCCTTGGTAGTCTTCGACTAGCAACACCACGGGACAGAAGGCTAACAGCAGCAAGATCGTTGTTAGAATGGGTGATCAATTACTAGCTGGGTTGTTTTATTTCCCACGCTTCACCTTTTCGCATCTGAATGTGTTGAATAAATATAAATTTGGAAGCTAATTTGAACTCAAAAGAATAGAGATTACGATTATGCCTCTGAGCCCGCAGCAGCGCCATCTTGGCATAGGATTCGGCGGGGATCATCCCCTGGTGTTCGAAAGCATAGGGTAACAAGCCGTTGTTGCTTTCTCCAGAATAAGAAGAGTAAAGGGCGCTTTTAGTATTTTATTTAATTACAATTGAAATGCAATTAGGAAAAGTGTCTCATTTTCACGAAACATAAGTTTATAGTCCGGTTGCTCTTATGGCACAATATCTTCCCAAGCAAATACAAAGAGCTCTATTTGCATCAGACCGCAGCAAACCTTCCCTAGAAAGGAAAAAGAAAAAAAAATCAAGTTGTGCAGTGTAACAGTCAAACTCCAAGATATTAAATTCTTAGAGAAAAATACTTGAATTGGTGGCGTAGGCGAACATCCCATGGAGGGCATGTTGGTGTTGGATTTTTAGTTTGTTTTTCATCATTTGAAATTCCTCTCCTTGGCCTCCTCAATTATATTTTTATCAATTATCTTTTTTTAGAGCTGTGGGGGGAAATAAACAAGCTTCTCCAATTGTCTGTTGGGTTGGATGCCGCAAGCAGACCACCAGCAACACACCTCTTGGTCGCATTCCCTCATCGTGTGGCTCTGCTGCGGCTTTCTGGCCATCTAAGACCCAAGCAGAAAAGAGGTTTTTTTTCTTATCTCTCCGTAACTTGGAGGATCGCCCTGAAGGCGCATGCAGCGGCCAAGAGGCGTTTCTAACTAAAGACGAATAGCACGAGTAGCTAAGCAACAACCCTCTCCCTACAACTGTCATTAAATTCTCTTTTTGTGCAGTTCCCTTCAATTAACATTAAATACTATTTATTACTAGTTTCAGAAAATAGGGGAGAAAAGAGGTTTTGTGCCCTGAGGCCTCGTAAGTAAAATAACAAAGAGTGGCCAGCAGAGGCTCCCAGGCATAAATGAGTAGCAGAGGGTCTCCATAGAAAGATGCTGGGGTGCCTTGACTCCTCGCAGCAAACAACTTCAGCGAAGAAGCCTTAGGTTTCCTCTTTGGATTTTTAATGAGATGTTTGGAGTGGGTTAACCAACTAATTGTCATTTTTCTGCTTATCAATCTGTTAAAAATATTGTGCGGTGTTTCTAGAGCCAGGGCATTTCGGTGTTTTATGTTTGAGGCTCTGCGGGAGATTCTAAGGATTATCTCAAGTCCCAATGAGGGCTATTTCTGTGGTCTGCACGCAGAGAGGGCCCGGATCAAAAAGACCTGGAGGCTTCTGGGCAGCGTCAGCAAGAGACAGTTGAGGCACCGCCTAGCTGAGCCTTTAGGCATTGCCTGATGCCGGTGGTGCTGCTGGTACTACTGCTGCTGCTACACCTGCAGTGAGGATGGGAGAAGCCAAGGGGCGGTCCCTCGGCCTTGCACCAGGCCAACGCCCAGCGCATCTCTGGGCCCCCCACAGCAGGACACAACAAAAAGGTCTGAGGAATCCATCAAACCAAACAAGAGCAGACACAAGCAGACAGACACAGACAGGCACGGACACAGACAGACAGAGAGAGACACAGACAGAGCTAGACAGAGACAGGCAGAGACAGAGGCAGACAAAGACAGGCCAGGCGGAGGCAGAGACAGAGGGACAGACAGAGACAAAGAAACAGACAGGGAAAAAAAGACAGACAGAGACAGTCAGAGGCAGGCAGAGAAATAGAGGCAGACGGAGAGACAAAGAGGCACAGACAGAAAGACAGAGACAGACAGAGACAGTCAGAGGCAGGTAGAGAGACAGCGACAGACAGAGAGACACAGATAGAGAGACAGACACACACACAGATAGACAGAGGCAGACGGAAATAGAGTCAGAGACAGACGGAGAGACAGACAGAGAAACAAAGATAGACAGGGACATGCAGAGACAGACAGAGAGACAGAGGCAGACGGAGAGACAACGACAGACCAAGAGGCACAGACAGAAAGACAGAGACAGACAGGGACAGTCAGAGGCATGCAGGGAGACAGACAGCGAGAGACAGACGAACAGAGACAGCCAAAGAGACAGGGAGAGATACAAAGAGAAAGAGACAGAGAGAGAGGCAGAGAGAAGCAGCCAGAGACAGAGAGAGAGACAGAGAGAGAGAACAAAGACAGAAAGAGAAGACAGAGACAGACAGAGACAGAGAGAGAGGCAGACAGAGACAGAGAGAGAGAGGCAAACAGAGAAACAGACACAGACAGGAAGAGATAGACAAAGACAGAAAAAGATAGACAGAGAGACAAAGACACAGAGACAGAAAGAGACAAACCGAGACAGAGCGACAGAGACAGACAGAGACAGATAGCGACAGACAGCGAGACAGAGACAGAAAAACAGACACAAGCAGCCAGACAGAGACAGACAGAG
>JRZD01029976.1:0-15982 GCA_000826945.1 Eimeria nieschulzi | reverse complement strand
AGCAGCAGCAGCAGCGGAGGTTCCTGCGCCTACTTGGGGGATTTTTGGCTGCGCCGGTCAGCAAGCGGCGGCTTCTGTCTGACGCCTCCGTATCCGTCCCGCAGCAACAAGACGCTGCAGCAGCAGCAGCAGCAGCAGCAGCAGCAGCAGAGAAAGCAGCAGCAGCAGATCTACAGGAACGTTGAATATCGAGATATTGCGGCTCTTTTGCCAAAGCCCTGGGGCCTGAGGGGCCCCTGGGGCCTCGAAAGCCACCGAATTTTCTTCAACAAGACACAACAGGTGAAAAATACAATTCCTTTTGCCAGGCACGAGACGAGAGGGCCGAATCCCTAACGTTATTTCCTTGTCTTTCATAATCGTCTGCAACTAAAAAGGAGGAGACACGTCGGCGAAAGCCATGCCAGCAAAGAATTCCGCGCATTTTGATCTCGAAAAAAGCGCCGACGAAGTGTCCGCAGAAGCCGATTTTACGTGTTCGATGGAACTACAAACTCTACTCTTCTGATCAAACAAAACGCTTCAATTCATTTATGAGTTGGCGCTTTTCAGCGTCCCTTTTCCGTTCAAATGTTTCGAATCTGCCATTTGCAGGTTCAGAAGTTTCGGCGTTTGCCGGGACAAACTGAAGTTATTTAAAGGGCATTTCCCAGAGAATTCGAAATTCACCATTTGTGACTGATAGCCATTTAAATTCGATTTCAGCTGCTTCAATTCCATCTCTATTTGCTTTCTATTTAATTTGAATGGCATTGGAATTGCATGCTGGTGGCTCTCCCTGCTGCTCTGGAGTGTCTAGACAGCCGAACAGCTCGAGCTTTCCTGGGGTGAGTGGCTGCTTCGTTCGCCTAGGAACTTTTCCAGAGTTTCCGGCCTCCAAGAATCTCCTACAATTTTAAAATAGTATTTAAATTTCGAGTTGCTGCTGAAACCAAACGAGGAAAAGATGGGCAGGTGCAGCGGATCGGCAGCTCTCCGTTGGGTCTGCTGCTCCTCTTCCTCTGCCTGCTCTGAGCCACTTCAAACAACTACTAAAAAGAATTCCCCGCTGCTTCTGGCTGTCGTTCACAGGAAGGAAGCGCCGTAGCTAGCCAGCTAGCTGCATGCAGCCTCCGTCCCACCGGACCAGCTAGCTAGCCAGCTAGCTGCATACAGCCTCCGTCCCACCGGACCAGCTAGCTAGCACAGCTAGCTGCGTTTCTTCCTGCTGTCCTCTAGCTTCTCTAGAGCCGCAATTCGGAGTCTGTTTGCTCTGTAGGCAGCGAGGGCCTCGGCGTCAACCCTGGGGGGCCCCCTTGGCTCGGCGCCTTGGCCTGTGGAATTGCAAGCATGCGGCATACGAGCAGCAAACTGGCTGTTGCTGCTCCTCCTTCCAAACGGTGGTTTAGGGTTTAGGGTTTAGGGTTTAGGGTTTGTGGCTTGTGTACCTGCAGCTGCGGCAGCCTCTGCTTGAAGCTCCTGAAGCTCCGCCTGAAGTCTCCTCTCCTCCTCCTCCATCCACGTTGGCTTTACGTAAAAAACCGAGCAGCCCCTGGCTCGCAGCTTTTCAAGAAAATGAACTTCTTCAAGGCCGGGCCTCGCCTGCGAAAAGAAAATGAAAAAAGGAATTTCAGGCGCTAGTGAACTGCTCTTTTAAACAGCCGTCACAAGCATGCCGCTCTGCACAAAGACAGCTCCTGTCTGTCTCTGTCTGTCCGTCACATGTGTCGGCATTTCCCCCACCCGCATGGCCACGCAGCTGCGGAACAAGGTCGCCAGGTTGAGTTGATTTCGCAGCGACCTCCCATCCAGTGCCCGTGCAGCTTAGGTGTACAGACTGCCAGCACACTTTCCCATAGCAACCCAAAACTGAATTTTCTATTCACTTGTCCCTCTGAAGGCCTACACTTCAAACGCGAGCCTACAGCAAACAGCAAACCTACAGTTTTGGGCAAGACGTCGAACTTGTAGGGTTTCACATGAGCCCGCAGGTTTATGGGGTGTCTGTACACCACACGCACTTCGCCGCCAACGCGCCGAATGGCGTCGATCGAGGACTGATCTGCAGAGGCAACGTCAATTGTTATTTTGTAGGGAAATGGATAATCGTTCTGAACGCAACACGCACTCACACTTTTCAACGGCCAGCTACCTGCTGGCTGGCTACAGAGGCAGGCGCACTGCAGCCCCACGGCTCGAGGGGAATTTCGTTTCCGTCTAAAAAAGGGGAATTCCCTCCATCTTTATTCACAGAAATCCTATTGCTTAGCAGACAAGAATGGCTAGCTGGCCATCCTCTTGGCTAGCTGGCCATCCTCTTGGCTAGCTGGCCATCCTCTTGGCTAGCTGGCCATCCTCTTGGCTAGCTGGCTAGCTGGCTGGCTCGAAACTCACGACGTTAAATAGGTGGACTCCGTTTCGCACTTTGACACACCGCGAGTCGTGGAGGTGGCGCTGCGTTATAGGAAACCTGCAAACGCAGCGAGCCCAGCTGTACGTACACCCCAAATTGCACACCATTTCAGACGGCTCGCAGCAACAACTCCTAACTAAAAGTAAACGTTGCTGGCTTTCGTCGCCACAACAAAGGACAAACAACAACGCCAGCAGCTGCAAGAGCAACGAGAAATAAATGAGGAACAGAAAGACGAGCTTCTTGGGCAGGCAGGGTTTACTCGTTTGGAGTGTATGTACACCTACCGTGCGTCGAGTCGTCCTTGCTCCAGGAAACGCCGCACTTTAGCCAAATTCAAATGCTCCCACCGCTTGCGCCTCCTTCAGAGTCAAAGAAACAAAACCCTAAACCTTAAACCCTAAACCACAAACCCTAAACCACAAACCCTAAACCACAAACCCTAAACCCTCATCCTTACGAGTAGCTTTCTCTAGGTGGGCCTTTGAGGGCAAGCTGGCAAGAGGCCCCCCCTTACAGATTAGGGGTTGAAGTTTGGGGTTTAGGGTTTAGGGTTTGGTTTGTCTTGCCTGCCAAGCCAGGCAGCTGGCCACTTGGGCAAGCGTCTGTACAGGGGAGTTTTCCCTCCTTCGAAAGTTTTGCTTTTCGGTCCTTTAAATCTTCCTTGCTCGTCTCTTTTTAAACGAATGCCTTTGGCGCTGCACTTGTCTCCTCGGCCTCTCCGCCTTTTCTTTCGCCGCAAACCCTGCACAGCAGCAACATAAGCGCATGCAAAGAAAGCCCCACAAAACCAAAATGCCAACAGCATGGAGGAGACGCGCACTGCCCATGTCGTATTTACTATAAAGGACTGCTGCTTTGGTTGCTTGCTGCGTTGTGGACAAAAACAGATTACACTTGAAATACCCACTGGCTGCCGCAAATTCCTCGGCTCTACGGGCAGCAGCGGCTTTCGCTGCAGCGCCTGTCTCCTGCTGCGTGGCAGCAGATGCGTCGCGCTTTCCTCGAGCCCCAAACTCTCCCTCGCGAGGTCTGCCCCGCAGTGCGTGCCACAGGAAACAATTATGTCGTGGCCGGTAGCACTGCTGCTGCCGCCACTGGGGTTCAGAATTGAGGTGTCTAGACACCTCAGATGCCGACGGCCGCGCAGGGGCGCTGCGGCTTTCTCTTCACTAACAGAAGAGAAAAAGAAAGAGGCTTCCTTTCGAAACGAAGCAAATGAAGGATAAGTTTGGTTGGCAAGCCCCAAACTGCAGCGCGGGGCCCCGACTAATGAGAGGCAATGCATGCGTTTGCTGCTGCTGCTGTTTCTCGTTGTAGCTGCAGATACACCAGAAGCACAGGCCACACTAGCTGGCGGTGCTCGCCTGGCTGCTTTTGCTGCTGCCGATCTGGAAATGCCTGGCGAAGTTACACGTGAAATTGCTGCTGTCTCCCCTGACTCAGCTGCTGCTGCTGCACATGCAGCAGCAGCACCTCTAGGGAGTTGCAGCAGCAGCTGCTGCTGCAGCAGCTGCTGCAGCATTTTGACCATCGCAGCAGCTGAGGTGTAAGTCCAGAAAAACCAGCTAATTGAAAAGCTGCCGACACCTCGGAAGCCCCACGCCTTTCCTTAGCCGTCGAAAAGCTCGTTAATGAGAGGCGACTCTTCGGTGTGTGTTCTTTTCATTGGCAGTTTTCATGTCGGTGCAGCTTCTGAGGCCAAGGGGGCCCCAGGGGGCCCGTGGAAAACACTTTCAGGTGTACAGGAAAGTCTGGAAGTAAATAATTTAACTATTTTCATTTAATAGGAGTTAATTTTGCCGTTAAAACGTTTATATTCTTGCTGCTGGCAGGTTGGGGGGCCCCCCCCGCTGATGGGGAGGCAACGGGAGGCCCCTTGTGCCTTCCAGGTGTATATGCACAGTTTGAAGTTTCTAACCGCAAGTTTGGATCATTGCATTTGATTTTTAAAAAATGGTAATTATAAAAATAATAAAACTTGGTTTTTAAATATCTTTCGCATGCCCCCGCAAGAAGAATAAAATTTGGGGCTGGCAGAGCTTGTAATCCCGATGCTCTTTTCGGCATGTCTCATTTACTTCGAAGGCTTAGAGCTTTTGAATGTAAATGCAAACAATTTCACTTTTCAGGATTTAGGAGAGTTTGAAGCGTTTGTTAATGGATGGAGAAAAGAAAGAAAGGAGGCGTGCAGCTAACTAACTCACGGGGTGTACGTACACCTCCTCTGCCTCACAAATTCCTGGGCCAATACCTTAAGCGAGTTTTTCCCACTAGAAAGATTCTTTTTCGCACGCGTTTGGGATACTTCTTTGAATGACATGTGGGCAGGTAATTATTTATTTTAAATGAGATTTAGAAACAAGAGACAATGTAATGACTCACAAATATGGTGCGAGTGAAGAAAACCGCGCCTGGCTTGCTCCCCTCCCTTCTCTTCGACAGCATACAGCCGTACGTACACCAGGGAACTGCAAAACAAACAAGATGGAAAAAAGTGTTTGGAGAGGAAAAGAAATGTTCTCTTTTTAAGATGTTCTTGGCTAGTGGTGCAATGGGGTGTATGGACACCTCTCTTTTCACGGAGAATTAATGATCCCTCCTGCATGCTGTGGCACTTGTTTTACTTTCGGCTAAATGGTGTTTAGTGTTCCTCGTAGCTCTAGCAGAGGCAGAAACGTTAGGCGCCAACTTTTCTGGAATTTATCTCGAAGAGAAGGGCATTCGCAACAAGCTCTTACGTTTTCAAGAAGATTCGGGCCAGCAAGAAGCACACAATGGAATGCGTGCCTTTTCTAAGCGCAGCAACCTATACGGCTTTTTAAAGGAAGTGAAAACAAACAGCACAGAGAGAATGAAGTAACACGCACCCTGCAAAAGAGGAACAGGGGAAGGTAGAGCTGAAAATTTCTCTTGCTGATTGGCCTGAAATTTCGCTGCATTTTAAAAACGTCTGCAGCCTGCGGCGGTGCTGCCGGCAGTTTTGTATTTTTAACACGTTGCCTGCAGCAAGAAAGTAAATGTCCGAGCTGGCAGGAGTTCACCCTCAACTGGCCAGTGCAGTGTTGAAATGAACCTCCCCTTTTGCTTCACTTTGCATTCGACTTGAGCTGGTCTGCACCTCCGAGATGCAATCTTCTCTCGAGCCCAAAGCCCCAAGAAATGGACTGGGGAGGCCCTGGGGCCCCCTCGGGGCCCCCATCGGGCCCCGCCATCCTAAAAATCCGCCAGCGCATTTCAACCAAGCTGCAAAAAAGAGAAGAAATACGTAATGATAGTGAGATTGGAGTGAGGATGAAGAGGCACTAGGAAAGGACAGACAATGGAAACAAATGAATTCACATTTCGCGTCGGTATCTGCCGAGCCAGGCATCTGAAAAAAGGCCAGCAGGTTGCCACGAAGATAATTATACTACCCTCTTGTAAACCTATTTTTAGTCTTGCAACATATATCGATTATGTGGAGAGAATGAAATTCTGTGTCTCTCGCTATCCAATGCAAATAGGCTCGCCTCTCGTCCTACCCAGCGGAACCCGCACGAATCTCCTGGTTCCCAATGCCCCCAGGCGGTGACCCTGCCATCCTTCTGGCTGCTCTGCTGCAGCCCGCGCCTCATCTGTCTCGTTTGCGAAAAGGCTTTTATTTTCCATGAGTGCTTCCTCACAGCCAAAACAAAAGTACTTAACCATTTGCAGATGAACCGCAACTCATTAACTCAATAAAAAAAACTGATCCACAAAAGACAGATCTGCTACTGCGGCCACACTTTCGTTTTCGGCTACAGCACGCAGTGCCCAGAAGCAGCCTGGCGGGCACCCAAACTGAAACTAGCGTTAAACCTGCAGCAGCAAAAAGAACCAGCTGATGCCAACAGGAAAATTACTTTCATGGATTTTTGAGTGGCATGACAGTAGTGTATGTGGGAACCAAACAAAACAATAAACGAACTCACAAAAGTTTCCAGATGTTACACAAACACAGCCAGAATTGGATGCGAGAACTGAATTATTGAGGTGTCTGTACACTGCAATGACCATACTTCTCATTGAAAAAAATGCCTCACAAAAAACCAACCTGCATTTCTGCACTAACGCCTTCTTCGCTTTCTTTGCCACAAGCGCCGCAACAAATATTTTAAATCTTTCAAACAAAGTAAATCGAGCCTTTCCATTCTTTTATCTTATCATCCATCAGTCGCCATGCACCAATTCCCCAAAGGAATAAAAAGGCAGGAAGCACCGTATTTTTTGCACTGTTTGTCTTATTTTTAGAGGAGTGAAATAAACACGCTTAGACTTGTGACAGTTTCAGACTAAACAAGATAAGTGCTTTAACCTTTTTCCTCCTTTTGGGGCATTTATCTGACGGGTACCCGTCGAATGCAAAGTAAGCTGGCTAAATCTCCCACACTTTCCAGCAAAAAAAAATTAATTTATTGAGAGAAGCTTTCAAAGTAGCTTTTCAAGTTTGCGTGCCGCTGGGCATCTCGAATTTGTGTGCTTTTGGGTATTTTTGCCGCGAGCGAGAAAAATAGACTTTATACTGATCTAATTCCCTGCCAGCAAACTCAATAACCATAAAACAAAATAACTTTTGTAAAAAATATACTTTTAAAGTAAATCGTTTCGGCTTCATAGGGGAAGTTTGCTTGTCGTTCTGAGAGAGATCAGCGTTCGATTGCCTCGACCATCTCCATATGGCGAAGCACCCCACCCTCAAGACAACCGAATAAGTTTAACTATTTAAATTTTTAAAAAATTAATGAAGCAAAACTGCGTTTGTTTTCAAAGTTTTAATTTTGAATTTATGGATTCTTCTGCGGGCCGTGAGGGGTAGTCCACTGGTCGCGGCATCCGAGTGTCTGTACAGCTGCGAGTTTGATCGATGAGCGAAACGCGTTTAAATTTATATTCCACAAAGCCCTTTATAGCATTTAAAATATATATACACTGGATTCTTCTGAAAGGAGAGCTCGTTCACGTCAGTGGCATTGCCAGAGTCTCGGCAGTTCAGCAGCAAATTCAACAATCTGAGCAAATTGAAATTCATCTTTCGAAGCTGCGATTAATTACGCACTGTATTAAAAAGCAGTGGAAACAGACAGGCGGGATATTGGCGGCATTCTTTTTCGAATCGGAATGTGCAAGTTCCACCATTTTCCCAGCGCACACCTCCATCTACCAGAATCCTCGCAGCTCCTTCGTTTAAGTTCAACACATCAGTCTTCAATGAAAACCTTCTAACAAATGAAAAGGTTAAGAAAAGTCGAAAACTGGGGGGAGTCAGCTAACCACCAGTAAAAGCAGCTGTACGTACAGCAGAGTCTCAAAGCAATTTGCAGCAAAATGGAAACTTCTCCCCAAAAATTCGCTCCCTTTTCTCTGCCCGTTAAATTGATAGACAATTCAAAAACAGAGTCAGCGAGGTCAGCTTCCGTCTCCTCCTTCGCCGCTGCGTCAAACGCATGCGGCTGGAGGAAAGAGAAATGCTGCCAGGAGATGCCAAAGATACTTGATGGAAATGAAGAAACAAAAAACATTTTTAAATCTACTACCCTAAATGCGACGCCGGAAGAGGTGACGACGTCTGCAGCCGGTACTTTAGAGTGTACAGACACCTCAGAATTGGCAGATGCTGCGCAATGGGCGGCTTCCCTTTTAACCCGAGCTGCGCAGCATATTGAAATGTTTCAGGCAGAGCAGCAGCGCCTTCACCTCGCAATGCAGCAGCGGCATGCAAGAAGCTTTTACGGCCTTCATCAAACCACGACAACTTCAGCCTCTAGTAGAGACAGCGGTGGGCATTCGCCAGACACTCCAGGCTATTTACCAAAGTGCAGAGCGGCAAAGGAGGCCCCATACACTGCAGGAGCCCTGGGTGATGCGCCAGGGAGCCCTAAGGACTGCCGTGACAGACGGAGAAGTGCTGCTGCAAGTCAAACCGACCGAAAATCGCGCTTTTGTTTCTCTGAGTCAGAGACGGCTTGCTCTTCAATTCAAAAATTGTGTGACAGTGAAGAGGATTTTTGCGTACAGTTTGGGGAGCTTGACGTGCGAGAATCATCTAAGGAGACCATTCAATATCGTCGAATGCCGCAGAAAGATGCCTTTTCCTGCCAGCTGCAGCAAATGCAGCGCCGCCACCTGCGGAAGCTGCAAAGACAACAGCAAGAAAAAGTTCTAGAGGAAAGAGGAAATGAAAAGGGATGCAGCAAAGAGGGAGAATCTGAACGGTTTCCAGAAAAACCCAACAGGGTATTTACACACCACGGATTGCGGCGAAAGGCTGCAGCCCTGTTTAAAGATGCCGTGCGCAAGGGATTTCTTACGGGCACTTTGGCGGAGGAGTTGAAGGGTCAGCTTGGCACTTTTCTTTATGAAGCTCCGAGCAAGAAAGAAATAGAAGAAGCAGAACTTAAAGAATGCACATTTCGACCAAAAATAAACAAAAACGCCAGTGTTAAACGACTCGGCAAAGTGCCATGGTGGGAACGGCTGCATGCAGAGGCTCGCAGAATTCTTGAAAATGAAAAAGACTGCCAAAATTCAGATGGGAAATCGTACAAGTCAAATGAAAGCGAATTGAATTGGCAGTCACAGCATCCCTGGAATTGTTCACGAGAAAAAGATGTGCAAGAAACCGTAAAAAGAAGTTTATTTGCTTCCAACTGCCCATCAGGAGGGGGGGCGTACAAGTTGAAAAATGCGACTCGCGGGGGTGTCTGCGCAGACAGTGAAAAAGCGAATTTAACTTCATCGTCGCTGCTTTCTTCAAAGCTCTCTTCCTCTGGAAGTTCTCGTATTCTGTCCATGAACACAAAAGCCAGCGGCAAAGAATGCAAATTGGTTTCTAGTCAACTTTCAAAAAATGAAGATTCGTCTTTAAACGGACGCACGCTGCTTCATTGTTACCTTGGGTCGGAGGCTCCTGGGTGGCTGCGATCGAATTACTCAAAAGACTATCCTCATTAAATTCAAAATGAAAATGCACAGAAGGAAATGCTAATCTTTATCCTTTTCCTTTATCGTGTTCAACGTGTAGACATTTCCATGGTGCTTCCAGACTCGGTGTTTTGCTGCTTTCCCCCACCTGAAACTGGCGACACTTCTGCCGCTTAACTTCATAATCTGGCCATTCCATTTTTTGCTCGTGCTTCTTGGATGACGGCAAACGCGGGGGTACATGTACAGACAGTAGAATGATGAATTCAAGCTCATCGTTTCTCCTCCGTCTCTCCATGCAGGCAATTTATTTCTGTTGTTTTCATGTGATACCACTGAAGTCATTTTCTATCTTTTTCATTAAAGGCTGCAAATACACTTGGGAGTAAATAGATGGAACTATCGATTTGTGTTTTGGAAGGAAATGGTCTGTCTTTCATTGCGGAGAGCCAGTTGAATTCTGAAGCTTTTTTTTGTCTGCTAAAATTGTATTTTGTATTGTGCACCAAACGATCTATAACTTGATCGGAAAACTTGCACCAAGGATCATTCATAAGGCAGAATTTAAGGCTGGATTGGAATGTATGTTTAACGCTGAAATTGAATCTATCCTAAGAATGGGATTGAAGTATATCCGCTCTAGCACCCCCAGAAAAACAAATAAAACGGAGAGCGAGTTGTTTTTCTTTTGAATAATTTTGCTTTGTTTCGTGTGTTCACAACGTGAACCTCAGGCGAGGCAGTTGGGGGATGTGCGGTTTTGTAAGCAAAAAAATCATCTTGGATTAATGAAGCTGCTTATTGGGATGAATAGTTATTGATGATATTCGTGAGGAAAACACAAATAATTCATTTTTGTTGCGGTAGAACACCCAACCCAAAAACAGGCGCTGGTTTCGCTGACATTGTAGAGCCCATAGGGATGCACTCTGCTTTCTGCAAGAATGGTTAATGGCCATCCAATTCTATTAAGTTTATGCCATTTGCAGCAGTAGATACACTAGGTAAATTCCCGCCAATTAAAAATTTTCAAGAAGTGTTTTATTGGGATTAATCAATACCAAATGGGTTGCTTCGTTAGGTTCAAGAATAGGAGGGTTTGTGATGTTCTGCTGCCTTGGCTGAAAGAACACAAGAATCTGAAAAACACAAAAATATGGATCTTGATGCTTTTCAAAAAAATAAATTAAATTGATCAAACAAAATGAAATATTGCTTTCAACGCACATAAATTGGTGGGTTTAATGCAATAGTACGTTTTGAAAAATGGTATTCGTTGTCTGGGGTGTTCTGAACAATAACAAACTTTTTTCAAATTGTATTTTAAACTCTTTAAAAACAAACAACCTTTAAAATGAGGAGATAATTAAATTCGAATTTCATGAAAAAATTTGAATGAGTTCGCACATTTTTCTGGTTGTTTCCATCGAATCCCACCGATCAGCCCCCCTCTGTCGCTGGCATTTCGAATGGTTAGAAATGCGGTAATACACAGAAAACAATTGCCTCCGGAGTTTAATTTTATTACTATTTATATTTCTTAACAAAGTCCGTCTTACCCGCTGAGCAACATCATTCTAACCTTTTCTTGCAAGCTTGACAGAAACCATTATTCACTCGCTGTCTACGCGAAGTTTCCTTTTTAATTCGTGCAAAGCTCAGAAATTTCTGCCCACAAAAACTTTTTTAACGCGCAGAAGCAGCTCAGAGGACAAACCAGCAGAAGGCCAGCTCGTCTTCGCCATTCTTCTGTTGGATTTCAGCCCACTCGGTCTCAAAGAGAATCAATTCAGTAGTAAAAACAGAAAGGTGCCGATGTGACGCCTCAAAAGTATTTTAATTCGAATAATTTCCTTTATAAATTGCCGCATGATGAGCGGCGCACACCAGGCAGCTACAGCGCGATCACAAACAGCGTTTGTTCAGCATGCTTGTGAACATCCTTTGTGGAACTTGACGGCAATACGAAAACCTGCATGTGTTTTTGTGGCATTTCCCCTTTGTGCTTTAGCTGGGACATCCTCCTAGTGATATTAATTCGGTTACCTTGTTGAATTATCCGCGAAAGTGCTCATTTTCTATTTCTTATATAATCTTCTATGCTCTTTAATACCTTTTCTGTTCGGTTCAATGCTTAACTTAATTTGGCGTTTTCCCGCTTACCGATCGCCCTCCAGGTTTCCGAGTTTTGGATTCTTAAGGATCGCCACTGAGCACTTCGTGTGTAATCGCGGAACGGGGGGCGATGGAATTTCCCGAGCAATTTGCGTTTCAAAACTCCCAGATGGATCTGCAAGAAGATTTGCATCGTCTATTGCTTTTTAGTTTGGCTCGAGAGGCTTCGATCGACGTGCTGCAGAGGATGCGGCGGAGAGTGCAATTACAAAACGAGGAACTGCGGCAACTGCGGGAGCGCGAGCTGGTGCAACAGCATGAAGAAGAGCATCAAAAGATGAAGCTGCAAAGACAGCGCGAAAGCCACACATTTCTTGCTAATAAATTCAATTGTATTCGACAAGATCTGCAACTCTGCGAGCTGCTGGAACGCTTCACACAAGCAGGCAGATATCGGTGAGTCCGCTTGAACGTAAAATAACATACAAAATTCCTCCCACACTTTCATCCCTGCAAATTCAAAAAAAAGGCATGCATTTCTTTTCATGAAGTTCTGGCAGCTAACGGTGGAAAACACTTCAGAAATCACGGGGGTTCCACTTCGCTTGTACAACCGGAGTGTCAAACCTTCTAGCATAACAACAAGCCAAAATAATTATAATACTGCAATACTATTGTATTATTCTGTTTCTTCAATAATAATACTAATGCAATATTTATTTTGTGTGTTTTCTGTTTTCTTTGGCCAGGATGTCTTCTTCGTTGTTTTGCGATGGTCATGGTCAGAACGTGAACGGATGCAAAGGGATTCAACAAAATTTCAACATGCCAAAAAAATTACCTCAATTGCGCGAGGCTTTGCACCAGCAGAAACAGGCAAGTAACTAGTCGCTTCCCTCGGTGTTTTTCCATGAATATTTGATGTTTCTGATCTTTTTTCAATCCTTGCACCCCCATGCAATGAATACGGCTGAGACCACACAGATACCACCAAAACACCCTGGCCTACGGCAGGAGATAAGAGAAATAAAGTTTTGATGCGATTCTTGTGACCTTTTAGATGCTACTGGAGGCCGTGGCGCTGCTCGAGTCGCACTGGGAAGAAGCAGAGAGGCTGCAAAGCGCAGTAAACGCTCTCCGCGACGATTTAACGAAATCTGAAGTTGGTGGAATGCTTGATGCATTCTTTCCGCCAGAACTGCTGAGTGGAGACGCCGATCTGCTGGCTGTAGAAGAGCGAATCTTCGCTTTGGAAGCGGAAGTCGAGGCAAGCTTAAGAGAACTTCCTGCACTGGAGGGCGTACAGCAACAGCTACTTCAGCAGGCAGTCAGCAGCATTCCGGACAACTCTGGAAATGTTATTGAATTACCACGGCGTCAACCGGCTGTCTCAGCCACATTCCCACCATCGCAGAAGCGATACGCAACAGAACTTGCACGCACAAAGGAAGGCGAGGCTATCAAAGTTCAAGAATATTCAAATGGACCATTGGCTCCCCCAGACAACAAGCCCCACCGTGTCAGGCAGAATCAGCTGCAGAAGCCGTTCGCCCGATCCAATCTGCATGCTGAGAAGATGAAGTCGGAAAATAAAACAGCGAACGCCATCAAAGTGAAAGCATCGATCGTTCCTGTTTCAACTGTCTCGTCCACCGAAGGGCCGCATGAACGAATTCGAGCCCAAAGCGCCAATTCCGCGCTTTCTAAAATCGCGTGCAGAAGCAGAAAGCAAGTTGCCACAAGCAAAGGCTCCGCAGGTACGAAACCGCTAATGGCGAAATTCCAAGGGAAACAAACGGTTTTTAGTGAGACAGCGGAACGCGGTGGTCGCTATGAAGAAAAATTCATGAATAATATAATCAACAATGCCTCTAAAAAGGGAAATCAACCGGCTGAAGACGTGCAAATTGCCGCCTGCCCCGCCCAGGAGCGTAGCCACCAGGGAGAGCCGCAAACTGGCGGAACTCAGAGCGAAACTGCAGAGGAAATAAAGAAACATCAGGCGCTTCGGTTTGCATTGCGGGAGCACCCCAGCACGACTCAGACTAAAAGAGAAAGACAGAGAGAGAGGCAGACAGAAAGGAGGAGGGAGGCAAAGAACGACTTTCTTTCACAAACGGAAATGCCCAGACGCACACCACCTCAAAGATTTCATGCATGCATACAGCCATGCAGAAATTTGCTGGTGCGACGCCGACAGCGTCAAATTCTCAGTCGTCAGATTCTTTTGTTTTCTTCTGAAAGGACAAGCAACGAGCGGAATTCAAGACGAAGAGGAAGCAGCAGATCTTCATTGCTCAGCGAATCCGACCGAAATGATGAAACTTCATTTGCAGATGTTTCCACAGAGGGGACGCCAATGAATTCCTCAGAGAAATCGTCAGCAGAAGGTGCCAGAGGAAAACTGCAGGCCCATGGCGACTTGGCTGAAATTCCCACAACTGCCGGCGCAGCTTCTGAACGTTTACCGCTTTTGCAGCGGACAGACGATGCAGAGGGGGTAAAGATGCATAATGATAATAATATTAATAGAGTCTGTTTGGATTCTGATGCTGGCAAAACAACCTCAAGCGATATGCCAAAGAAAAGGTTTCAAGACCCGCCAGGCATTCATTTTAATCGCATGAACGAAGTGGCCCTAAATGCAGAAAAGGCATTTGCAGGATTTTGCGTTTCGCCTGCTCCACTGCCGACGGAAACAGTTTCGTTATCTGAAAAGGAGAATTCGTTCAATTCGGAGGTTTCTAAGGATACACTCCAATATTACTATGATGGTGCCACAAGAAACACGCCGATAGATGTTCACAATTGTTGCCTGAACCCTCATGGGGAGCGATTATTAACACCCCATGCAGCTTTCCAATTGCCGCATCAGCTGACGCACGCCAACCTCCTCCATGAGCCGCACGATGTAATAATTAATCTGAATGTGTCTTGTGAGAGGCGACGAAATAATGCCAGCCAGACAATGCAGCAATATTATGAACTTCAGAAAGATTCCCGCAAAGTTCCAAGTCCAATGAACGGTTTAGCTTTTTTGAAACCAAATGAACAAGAGCAGGAAACAGATTTTTGTATTTTACCACTAGAAGCCGAGGGGCCCCTACCAGGAGAAGAAAAGATGCTCATCATTAACAAACATCTTGCTGTTTCTCGGCCTTCAGCTGACGAAGATTTGCACAGCAGTATGGGCAGCGGCGACAACTCCCCTTTGCTTCTTTCCATGTGACGGCAGGTGCAGATGCATATGCCATTCAGTTAACTCAATCTACAAACCGTTATCATTTCTCTGAGAACACCGTAGAGCCAACTGCTCATGTTTGTCTGCTCGAGCAATATAAAAGAATAAACTGCAACAACGCGAAATTGCCATGGAGGTTCTCCTCGCTCCTTCGCACGGCTGCCCAAGAGGAAATAATGAATGTGTTTGTCGTGCTGCCAACATTATTTTCATTAGATTCCACCATCTTTTGCCACGTATTCCGTCTATCAGCGGAAATGTCTTTCGGGATTAAAAAGAGAGCGTGAATTCTATGCCTAATAGAACTCCAGCTATCGGGCTATTGCCATTGGTGCAAGTGCAGAAAGCAAACACCTTTGGTAGAATGCAGATTCCATTTGTCACAGGCTCTTCTTCCCGCTGATTTTGAAAAGTAAACGAAAGCATCCGGATATATTGGGAGTAAAGAAAGATTCTTCTGCTTTGCAAAACGCGTGAAATGAGAAAAAGTATTGACGGTCTTTTCGCATAAGTCAATTTGCGCATGTTAAACCGCAGCTGCCGCTGGCTTTATAGCGGCGGCTTTCCAAACAGGCCTGTAAAAGCATCATCTGAATGGTTCCTTATATAGAATCAGAGCAGCGACAAAACTGAAAAGCATGCAGCAAGATGCCGATGCCAGATAAATATGAAAATCTCACAAGATGAATGGAAAAGAAAGAAGCAGCAGCGCCCCGGTCGGGTCACGGGAAATTCGGGCGTAAAAACGAAACGCAGGTAAGAGAAAGAAGCATCATTAAACGGTCATCCATGGAGCCCAGAAGATACATTCTATGAACTCCCGAGGCCAGCTTCCAACCCGTTGCCTGCTGGAAAGAATAAGAAAGTAAATCCTCCCCGATCGCTTTAAAGGCGATTCGCCGTTCCAAGGGGCTGAGCAGGAAGAGGCGTCACCCTGGCAACAGACGGCACAAATTTACCGGTCAAAATGCAGGCGGACAGGAGGAAGAAAACAAGCAACCCAGTAACCATTCGGCACAGCAGAAATCACTGCGGTTTGCAGAAAATACAAAAAGCTACTAAACCGAAACAGTAGACGCTGGCTCAGCAGGTTCCGGTATCGTCTGTTGAGTATCCAATGCCACTTTCTTGCGCTGGGAGTATTTTTTCGTTTCACGCCAGAGCAAGAATACGAGTACGTACACCAGAACTCCCAAACCCACCATAATACCGTCAACAACAATGAAGTTGTTGGGATATTCAAATTCCAGAACTTTCTTGTACCACAAAATACTCAAAAGCACGAACACGCC
>JRZD01029973.1:0-18014 GCA_000826945.1 Eimeria nieschulzi | reverse complement strand
ACACAAATGAGAATCTCCAATCTAACAAGAAAATAAATAGTGCATGCAGGGTTGATTATAAATTTCTACATGCAGGAAAAATTTCCTTACCTTCTCCCTGACCGGAGCATCTTGATTCGTCGGGTTCGCTGCCACAGGAAGACCAACAGGTAGTTGCTGAAGTGCTTGATTCTGGCTATTTTTTTCATTTCATAAAATTAACCAATCGGTGCAAATAAAGCCTCTCACCACAAGAGAATCGCACGAGGGAATGAAGCGGCCAAACATCCCTGAAGTGTCGATTCTGCCGACAGATTGTTTTTGCTTGTTTCATGCAAAGAGCAAGAAAGCCTACTTGTGATGCTGACGTGCAATTAATGAGAAAGACGGAGAAATATATGGAATTATAACGATTGCAATTTGAATCCTCATCTTTGAGCGCTTTTGCACAAAGATTTCAGCAACATTTAATACCGCCTTAGCCAGAAACCATAAGTTGGTGTTTTGGGTGTACGTACACTTGGATTTCTTGCATCAACAAGTGATGGAGTAGACAATGCCAGATATTTTGAAGTTGCAACCCGAACACACAATAATCGTACCAGCAAATATCCCATTTCACAAATAATATTATACAGACAAATCTCTTTATCGGCGACACCTGGAGAAATTGCAGCATATAGAAAGCATGATCGCTGCGGCGTTATGCTTTTAATGAACCTTCCAGTTTCTTTAACTAAAGCACTGAGATGGCAGCCGTTCTTCTTTTATTACAAATAAAACGGCGAAACAAAAAGAGAGGATGAAATGAGCATCGCGCCTGTCGCTTTCAGCTGCAGGTTCAGTTAAAAATTCCACTTGAAACTTTTAATGCCAAACAACATACTCCAAGTCTTTGCCTCCCCACAAAAAGCCGCACCGATAAAATTGTATATTTTTCCATGCAGAGGGGGTGCTGTGAGTGAATTTCCAAGCGTTTTGTTGGTTGCATCTTCTTTTCGTTCTCAGCGAGTTTCACATGCGTTTCTTGCTTGTCTATTGTTTTAATAAAACAAAATTCCATTCAATGAACGTTCTGAGGTTGACAAGGGGGATGGACAACTAAAGAATGTCTTGGCCAGAAGCTTCCTCTTCATGTTCCCGTGTGATTCTCAGCAAGCCTCATTTCTAGAATTTTTGCTGAATAAAAGAAATTGAATTTTGTCTATTTGCATTCTTTTTGTGTTTCCTCACCTTAATTTGCGTTTTCAAATTCTCCCTCCGATGTTCCACGTTTCTTGCATTGCGCGGATTCCCTGTTTTTGGATTTTCGTGCTGTGTTCATTATCTGCATTATGTGTGAATAGTTGAATTACGATGGATTTGCTGCACCGACAAGAGATGTCTGAGTGGAATTGAAGACAATTATTGGAACTGTTTATTTATTCTCTAATAAAACTTACACGTCGACTATCTTGGCTTCTCCAGAATTCGGCACGGTGCTCTTTGCAGAGAAAACTTGAAATATTGAATTTTATTGTATTCGAATATTTCTAACCCGCTCTGGTGGATTTGGTGGAGGTGTAGGTTCAGGAAGTGGCTTGACAAACTCTTCTGCTTCTTTAAACCCTTCAAGTTCACCCTCGGCTCTCGCTGCAATGATATGTCAGGAAAAGTTGTTGATACGTTTCTTTTAACAGGAATGCTAATGCAAAATACCTTCGGCAGTTTCTGCTGCGCGTTTGGCCATTTGTGCCCTTTGCTTTGAATAGCTTTTGTTTCTGCCGCTATTGCAGCGACAGCACCGACAAGTTGATTTTATAGGGATGGATGTTACTAATGAAATAGCCCAGGGTGCCACATGGGAAAAGAGCGAAAGGCAGCACACTAGCAACGAAACAGACCGCCAGCATCGCATCATACTTGAAAAAATAGAAAATAAAATAATATTATTTCATATTTAATGACCAATTCAATGTGATCTTTGCTTTCTACAACTATAGGCTCCTTATCATGCAACTTTGTTTCCATATCACCTGGTGTAGGTACTGGTGATTTCAGCCGCCAAATAGAATTGACAAGCCACAAAACAAATGAGTAAAACTCTACAATAGCTTATTATGTTAGTTTTTTCGTATTATATAATTGTTGTAAAAGAGGTCATTCACACTAGGTAGCTGTTTATTTCGAGGGAACTGGTGGTTCATGTACACACATAAAGGGCTTGATGGTGAAGCCAGCGGCTGCCTGTGCGAATTTCGAATTTCTTGAGTGTTAAAATTTCTATTGATGTCGAGTTGATGGGTTTTTGTATTCTTTTTCAAGCTGCTGCGGGCTGTACGTCCATCAATCCGCAAAACTGCTCGGCTTGTTTGTCTAGTTGAGCCTTTCATTGAATTCTGTAGCGTTTTGGCCCCTTTGCCGATTGTTTGGCTAGAAATTGAATAACTTGCCGGTATTATTATTCTTTTAAGATTAGGAAGGAACACGGCCACCCAAAAAGTTCACTCAGCAGCGTGTAGCTCCCCCCAAGGAGCACTGGCAGCATTTCTGATGCGGCATTCTTTTATTTTTGTCGGCAAATACACAAGCTGAGAAGGTTATTTTTTTATGGCAGGAAGATTAAGAAATGGCCTCTCAGCTGCCTCCTCCCGCAGGCGTTCATAATGGCGAATTCTGCGCAGGGGCCCCCATGGCGGGTTTTGTAGGTGAGGAGCAAAAAGAAAGTTTCTGTGTATATTTCAATGCGAGTGGTTTCGCGTATACCGAACGATTTATGTGTTTTTTATTTGTTGTATTTGTATTATTTATTGCTTAGAGGATGGAGGGGTGATTTATGTCCCCATGATAAACCAGACCATCAGAAGAAACCGCATTGTTGAAGTTCCGGAGGTTCACGTCATTGAAAAGTTTGTGCCGAAAATTACGTTTCAAGATGTTATTAAAAAAGTGCCCAAAACAGAAGTTCAATGGGTGGAGAAAATCGTGGAGGTTCCCGAAGTAAAGGTGAGTGAGCCAGGGAAAAAAATAGAGTGCGCACAAGACGCGTTACCAGCGGTTCCTGATGAAAACACTCAGGTGTATAGACACCTGCTTGCTTGGGGTGTATGTACATGCAAGTACCTTTTTTGTGCATTGTAGGTGGTTGATAAAATCGTAGAAGTTCCCCAAATTCACGAAGTGCAGCGTTTCGTTCCCCGCGTGGAAATTCAAGAAGTGGTGCGGCATGTGCCAAAATACCACGTCCAAAAAATTGAAAAGTACGTCGAAGTGCCGCAGATTCAAGTCGTCGAAAAATTCGTAGAAGTTCCACAAATTCACGAAGTCATAAAATACCAAGTAAGCAAAAGGGGGGCCCCTGGCACCTCTGAAAAGCATTTTTTCACAAGTTTCTCTCTCAACCCGTCAGTAGAAAAACAGGGAGACGGATTTTAGCTACAGTTTCTTGCCCTCTTTGAAAGGGGGCCCCCCATAAGGGATCTGTTTTTGTTCGCCAGCCTGGTGAGGCTGCATGCGGCCTGATCTTCTCTTTGCCTTAGGAGACGTTTTTCTCGCTTTGTTTGTGCGAAAATGGAAGGGTAGAAGACGCACTAGTGTCTGAAAAATAGGAAATACAAAATGAGTGATTACATCGAATGTGCCGTTAATTCCCCTCTGCATGCAAATATCGTTTTTGCCTATTGCACTTAGGAGAAAATTGAATTCGTCGACGTGCCAGTGGAGCGGATTCGACGAGTTCCAAAAGTGGAAGTAAAAATAGTCGAAAAAATTCGCCATGTGCCGGGCCCCGTTGAATACATAAATGTACCGCAAGAGACAATCATCGAAAAGCCCGTCATTGAGGTCGTTGAAAAGGTCATTGAAGAACCAGAAATACAGGTTGGGTGTTGGTGGCCTTGCCAGCCCTACAGAGTGAGACGCACGCGCCAGCTAGCTAGCTAGCTAGGTAGCCAAGGAGCGTTGGCTGGTTGTGTACTTGCTTGCAGGACTTTGTGATTGAAACGCCCGTGGTTGTGCCCTCCCAGAGTCCCCCAATAAGCGTCCCTGTGGAAGTTCCTGTCTATTACGACGTGCCCCAATATTATCCCGTGCGGGGCCGCGTGATTCCCGTCGAAAGAGAACGGGTCTATGAGAAAATCGTTGAAGTTCCGGTGTACGTACACGGCACCAAAGCTCCTCAAAAACCCCACACAATCGACAGCTTCCGCGTTTCTTGCATGCATGCAAACTGGAAATTCAAAGCAGAAATACATTTCCATTTAGCCTCTGTAGGATATTTTTAAAAAGCTTTATTTTGTATTCATTTGCATCTAGTGTTTTGGTGTCTCGGTGGTTTTGGCTTTACCTGCAGACCAGTGGTCCACGAGAACGTGCGGGTGGTGAAAGTGCCGCAAGAAATTCCTTTTGATGTTTACAGAGAAGTTCCGGTGCCCCACTTCGTCGATCAATACGTCGACGTTCCTTACCAAATCCCCGTCATGAGACAGCCACCAATTATTCAACCGGTCATACAGAATGTACGCTCAGAGTGGGGGGCCCCTCTCCGCCCTCTGCTCTCATTCTTTTCCGGCAGCAGCGGCTCCCAGCCAACCCCTAGCGACTAGCCAGCTAGCTAGCTTGCCACCTAGCCAGTTGTCCGGATAGCTAGCTATCCAGCTAGCTACTTCCCATTGGGTGTTATTGTGTCGGCGTCTTTGCGTATGCAGCAAGTGATCGACGAGCCTCCAGTCTATGAAAAGGCCCCTCCTCGGTATATTTACGAACAGCCTGTTTGGGGGGCCCCCATATATGAAAACGGGGGGCCCCCAGCGATCGGCATCGGCCCCTGTAGCCCCAAATGCCACTTTGCACCTTAATTCATTTATTTCAATTTTCTGTACTCTTTGAACTGTCCATACACCCCAATCAATAGGTCGTCCGGCGCAGTAATAACAATAATAATCAGTAATAATAATAATCAGTAATACTAATAATAATCAGTAATAATAATAATAAATTATTTTCTTCCAAGTTGGAGGTTGAATTCGACGAAAACGCAACCATTGCCAATGGCGCCTCTCAGCCTCCGCAAACCCCAGAGTGGCTGCGGCTTCCCCATGGGGCCAATGAATGCCCAGGGGCCCCTCTTCTCACCAATGCCCAGGGGCCCCTCTTCTCCCTTTACGGGGCTTTCAAAGGCATTAGGGGCCCCTCCACTCCGTTAGCCAAGAGGGCCTCGCCTTCTCCTGTCATTCTGCAGCGAGCTAGTTTAACCGGCAGAGGCGCGCCAAGCTGCAGAGACAGCTGAGCTGAAGAGACACCCGAGCTGCCTGGGAAAGAACAAGCCGACGCAGCTTGTCTATTTGTCTGCAGCGCCGTCGGTTTCCATGGCAGATGCCGCACCTGAGGGAGAGAAAGAAAGACACACCAAAGAAAATTTCGCCACCTCTTTCTCTATTATTCGTGGAAAATAATATTTTCAATGTCCTTAGTAACAGAGAAGCAGACAAAAAAACAGACGGAGAAAGCAGAGCAAAAACCTGAAACGCCCCCTCTCTCTCCCTGCTGCTGCCTGTGCCACCCACCCTCCACTCCCTCAGGCATCACGCCGTTGGCCAATGCAGTTTCAAGGCGGGTTATTTCCTCAAGTGTGCTCGCCTTTGCTATCGCCTTCTGCAGCGACAAACAGAGAGAAAACAACAGGCAAAAACCTAAAAAGAATGGCGGCAGACAACCACCAAGTGAGAGGGATTACGCGAAAGATCAATAGAATTCCACGCCTGAGTGCTACATGCCGCACATAACTAGCCAAACATATCTCGGTTTATTTGTATTTATTAGTTGTATTCAGTTAATTTATTTATTTATTGGTAAATAATTAAATAATAAGTACCTTAATCGCCTCCAGCTGTTCAGGTGGCAACGCGCTAGTTCCCTTGGGTTTCTCAGGGGTCGTTTCGGCGCTTTGGGGTGCCTGGCGCGGAGGTGCTGAGACACCCGAAATAACGGAAAGCGTGCGGCTGGAAATCCATGCAAATAAAAAGAAAATTGAAGAACAAAACCACCCAAAGACAAATAAACACAAATAAAAAGATTTCAAATGAACAAGAATACAAAAAACAAATTTTATAATGGCAATCGAAAAAGATGCAATGTGAACGGACATGTGTACTGCAGAGAGGAAGAAAACGCATGCGATTCCACTTAAAAAACAAATAATATTTAATAAGCAAATAATATTTAATAAGTAAATATATTTAATGAACAAATGTATTTACTTATAAACACGCAAAGAGATTGCCATGCAGATGCCAAAAACATTCGCAGAGAAACATTCCGAGAAACAAATATACAGGCAGACCCGAATGCAGCTACAAGGGCAGAGAGCATACAGAAGCAAACACAAACACATACTCACACAACTTGTCGGTGAAACCGCAAATATAAACGCAAACAGACAAATAGAAACACCGGCAAACAAATAAATACAAACATCAACATACAGACAGACACACAAATACACCTGCGGACACGAGGCAGCGTGCATCCTGAATGACTGCTGTGTATATTTGAATACCTATTTCCTGGATTAGTTTCATTCCCTTCTCTCCCTGAAACGTTTCAATGGCTTGTTTCCTGTCTTCGTCGCGAATCTTTTTAAAGTCGAGAAAGCGCAGCTGAGGCATGTGGAAAAGAAGATAAGACTTGTAGTACTGCACGCCACAAACAGGATTCTCTGCCAGGCTCAGACGCTGCAGCTTCTTCGCTGGAAACAGACAAGCAAAACAAATACGCAGACAGACAAGTAGCCACGCAAGTGAACAAACACACTAAACAGACACAGACTGACACAGAGAGACGGAGACAGAGACAGAGAGAGACAGATGGAGACACACAGACAGACGGAGAGAGAGAGACAGAGACACAAAATAGTGCTGTTGTTGTTCGAAGGAAGACAAACTCTCGTGTATTTCCGTACCGCCAAAGAGAGGCTGTAAATCGCTGAGGCGCTCAATCTGCAGGCGCATGCACTAAACCGAAACGAGGGTGTCCATACACCCCAGACAGAATTAAAAACAACAAATCCGTATAGAGAGACAGACAGTAAAGACAGACAACTCCCTACTCTGTTGTTGGTGAGGATAAGAGAGACAAGGTTCGGGATATTCTGGCAAACGTCCGCATCGATGCGAGACACCCGGTTGTTGCACAGTATCTGAAAGCACACACACAAACCCTAAACCCTAAACCCTAAACCCTAAACCGCAGGAAACAAAGAGGATGTGTCCCCATAGAGAACGCTGACAGCAGTGCTGCCCTTTAAAAGGAGGTACATAAACAAGTGGGACATCGTTAACGTCGCCACAATAAAAAGAGAAGCGCGGATGGAGAGGGTGTACGTACACCTGAAAACGTTTGCTGTCCCGCATGCACAAGAGGAAATTGAGAAAGAAATGAAACGTGCACTAGTCTTTCTTTTCAGCAAATCTCACCAGGGAATTCAGACGGTTTAGAGGCGGGAAGTTGTTCACTTTAATAATTTCGTTGTCCGTGAGGTCGATACACTCAAAATGATCGCCAGTGGCACCCAGGTTTTCAATGACATCCACCTGGCACCCTGTAAATACATGCACAACAACAAATAAAACTTCTGTCCTCTCTTTAAATATAAATAAATCCATCAAAATAAAATGCAGCACGAATGTCCTGCAGAAAAAAGAAATCGAAAGCCGCCAGGAAAAAACCACTTGCGTGAACTGAGCTGTCTGTACACCCGAGATTTCGGCTTGGTGGCTTCTGTGTGCGCACCCCGTAAACTGAGCGTCCAGTTCTTTGAGGGAGAAATGTACTGCGGCGACTGCAGGATAAGGTCGACTGTCAGTCGCATCTTGGGGAAGTTGAAAAGCCTCTAGAGAAAATGGAGTGTATGTACACCGCAGATCGTACATGTGCGGTGCACGGATTGCATCCACCATGCACAACGCAAGGTGCAGATTTATTTACAACGAACTTGTGTTGTACCCGGCGAAATGCAGAGAAAAAATATCTCATCCAAAAACCGAATAAGTCGAAATTAATCAGAAATTCAGCTGCATGCACGTTGCATGCAGAAAAGAGAGAAAAAAGCCGCAAAGCTCCAGGCCCTCAGCCTTAGCGACGAAAAGGAGAACTCCCCAAGCGGCGGGCCTCCAAAGGACTGCAGAGGCGCATGCAAAGTCCTGCTGTGTTTTTTGCGCTTCTGCTGGTCCTGCTGAAGCTCACCCACAGCTCAAGGCACCCGAAGGCGCTGCTGCTGTCTCTGCAGCGTCTCTGCTGGTGTTCGCAGCTGACGAGATGCGCCTGGGGCCCCCCGCACGCAGGCAGCAACGGCCAACAGCTCAGCAGTCTTTTAAAAACCAAAAACCAAAGAAAAAGAAAAATAACAAAAGGAGATGTTGGCACTCACCAGGAGAAACGATCAAAGTGCATGCAGAGAGGGTTTTGGGTCTGCGATGGGAACAGGAAAAATGCTCCTTTTCCTGTTCGTTTCTGCTAATTAAATAGAATATAACTTATTTTTAATTGCATTTAAAGAAAATGCTTCCAACGAAGTTCAGCTGAGGTCGGTGGGCCTCTGAGACCGGCAGCCTCTGCAGCCTCAGCCCCACGGGCGCATGCAGAATGCCGAGTGTATGTACACCGAACTTTAGCCGTTTGTACGAGTCTCATTAGGAGCTTTTACATTTCTTAATTTCCAATGTTAACACAACTAGTGACGATCCGCATCCCTTCAGAACCCCACATTCGTTAGGCTGGTGGCTAACCTGGGGTGTACAGACACCTGAAACTTACAGCAGCTCGTCTGCCCCTCCCCCCCTCCCCCCAGAGGCCCTCTGCATTTGCGAGGCCAGGGGCGCCTGCGCATGCAGCGCACAGCCCTTTTGGGGTTTTAGAAAGAAGCGGCGATGAAAAGGCAGGCAGAAGCCTCGAGAAGAGAAGATTTTTTACAGGAGCTTCAGGAGCTGTACATACACCGCAAATCCTCAGCAGGCCTGAGGCCCTGCGAGGAAGAGTCGCTGCGGCGGCAGTTGTCCCGACTTTTTTCTTTCGACTTTCTTTCTCCCGCAGGAGCCTCTGAGCTGCTGCATGCACTGGCGCCCGGTGAGGGGGCCCCTGAGGGCCCCCCACGGGTCCCAGGGGCCCCCCCGGGGCCCGTGCATGCAGCTGAGGAGCTGGGTCTGTGGGTATTAGCTGCGCTGCGCCGAGCCCGCAACACCCCCAGAGAGGTCTTCTTGTTCTGCTGTCTCTCTGAGGCGCTGCAGCTTCTCCTTACGCATGTCCCGTTGGCTGCCGTTTTGCTTTTGCTCTCTTCTTCGAGGCTCAACGCCGGGGCCCCCCCAGCCGCAGGGGGGGCCCCAGAGAGGCTAGGCCTTGGGATTATAGGAGCATTGTTGGAGGAGGCTGAGGGCCTCCTACGGCGCTGCGCCGTGCAAACTGAGGAGCAGCAGGGGCCCCCTGTGCAGGGGCAGCAGCAGCAGCTCTGTGAGGAGACGCATGCACCAATGGAGGAGGGGCCTCTGCAAGAGGGGCCTCCAGAGCCTCCTCTTTCGGACGCAAATGCGCCAAGCATCTCGTCGAGGTAAGGGGGGGCCCTGAGATTTTTTTAATGCGCTTCTCTGCTTTGATGGTTCTGTAGGGCTACCTCCTTCTCTCTGTCTCCTCCTCTCTGCCTCCTTACCCTCTGTCTTACACGCAGTTCTCGGTCTCCTTACTCTGTGTCTGTCTGTCTCCTTTTGTCTCTCAGTGTTGTTTCTTCCTCTGTGTCTCTCCCTAGCAAAGATGCATTTCAAAGGCCGCGGCCCCTCAAGCGAAGGGGCCCCTTGGGCCCCCAGGCCTCCCAGGAGGCCCAGCAGGGCCCCCAAGAGGCCTCGGCCTCAGACAAGGCTACGGCGAAGAGGCTCCCTGGATGGCAGCAGCAGTGAGGCAGAGCTGGAGTGTCTGTACACCTCAGAGTGTCTCCTTTCTTTGGTGGCAACTTTGCTGGTTTATTAATTTGTTTTATTTTGCTTCTTGGTGGTTTGCGCAGGCCCCAGCAGCAGCAAGGGGCCCCAGAGGCTCCTCATCTCGTCTGCTCTCTTCCCCCTGCAATACAGAGGCGGCCCCCTGCCTGGTGGCTGCTGCATGCAGCAGCAGAATCGCTGCTGCTGCTGCAGCTGCTTCAGCTGCTGCTGCTTGTGTCTCGTGGTTTGGGGGCCCTTGGGGCCTCCCTGGCGAGCCTTGAGGGAGTTCATCTTCTGAGACGCAAGGCCCTGCAAAATCAGCTGCTGCATGCGTGGCAGCCGGAGGCCTCCCGCATGCAGCAGAATGACGACAACCCCACCCTCCAGGTTGGGGCCCTTTGCGCGTCTTTAGGGGATTTGCTGGGGGCCTTTGCTTTAAGGGTTGATGCATTTTGGCCCTTCAAAGACTTGCTGGGGCCCCCCTTGCTGGCGGAAACGCGAACAGAGTTTCGCAGGGAGGGCCCCAAGGATGCTCTGCCAGGGGCAGAGGGGCCTTCAGAGGCTGAGGGGCCCCCAGAGAAGAGCCGAGAAGAGACAGGGAAAGGCTGGGCAGACACGCCGAGGCCTGACGTGGTGCGCCTCAGGGTGTTGCAGTTGGTGGCTCTCCTGCGTCAGGTGTCTGTACACTTCCCACGTGCGTCTAGTGCTTTTCGTCCAAAAGAAGCAGAGAGCTCGGGGGGGGCCTTCAAACGCAGGGGGGCCCCCATGCGGGAGCTGCTGACGGCGGCTGCGTGGCTGCTGAGGAGCGAGGCCTTAGAGGCGATGAGGGAGGCCCCTGTGTGGCTCTTCGGGCCGCTCGCTTTTGAGGTGTCTGTACACTCCACTTGCTGCTCAGCAGCACAAGCCCTGCAGGCTGCTGCAGTCAGAGCCTTTGCTGCTGGCGGCGGAAGCCCCGATGACGACGATCTCCTCCTTGCATGCAGACTGCCAGGAATCGGAGGGTGAGTGCTAGGGTTTCGGGTTTCGGGTTTAGGGTTTAGGGTTTAGTCTTGGTTAGTAAGGGTGTTTGTTTGCGGCCGCCTCAGGCCGGGCGCGGGAGAGTTTACTTGCATGCAAGACTTGGTGCGGCTTGCGTGGCACTCCACAAACCCTCCCTCTTTGGCTTCTCCCCTTGGGGCTTTGCAGAGGCCATCGGGGCTGCCGGTTTTTGAGTCTTTTTATGAAGGTGCGGATACACCCTGGCAACAAAAAAGAAAAGATATCGAAACAGAAGACGCAGAGGATCAACTTTGTTTTCAATATGCGCTCGAAATGATGGAGGGGGGAATGGGCGCTCCGCTAGGGTGTGGAAGTGCCATGGAGTGTCTCTACACCTCAGGGGCCGTGCAGAGCGGATACTTCCAAACCAATTCAGAACAGAACAATGAAGGATGCACATGCATGCACAAAGCCTCAAAAAACGCATGCATGCCCACAGCCCCGAATACGAGGGTAAAAGAGCAGCTGCTGGCGTGCATGCAGCAGCAGCATATAGCAGAAGATTGCCTTGAGATCCTCGCCAGGGGCTGGCAGCCATCGGATGCTTCTGAATCCGAGGAGAGAAGAGAGCAGCTGCTGCGTCCTCCGCCCGCTCCGCCTTTAACCCACACAGCCCTGGGCCCCGCGCTCCCCCTTTTGATTTGCACTTTGGAGAAAATGCATGCAGCGGGATTCGCTGAAGATGCTGCGGGAGATGCCGCTTTTCTCACGTCTATTTTTGTGGAAGCCAAACTGCATGCGGCGACGCAGCAGGGAGGTTGTTGAACCCTGGCAGCACTATGTTTTTCTGATTTAAAAATGTAATTGCAGGACTTATATTAATGTTATATAATATTCAGAATAATCAAAAATACAGAAAAATGCAAAAAACGCCCATAGAGCCGCATGCAAAGCGAGCATCTCGTGCGTGTATTTTGTCGGACTGTACATATACCTAGATTCCTCCCCCAATGAGCAACTCTTAATTGCTAAATCCATTTGTTTTGTTTCTTTAAAGTGGCATTAAAACCACCAAAGTCCTGCGGCTCAGAGGTCCTCCAAAACGCCAAGAAACCCAACAGATCTGCTGTTGAGGGAGGAGGCAGAAGAAAGAGAAAGAGAAAATAACAATCTTTTCAGATGTGTTCAAAAGCATTCTGACAAAAAGACGTGAAATGCATGACAGCAAAACTTGCACTTCAAACTCACTGGCCACCTGCAGCTGCGTTTGCATGCATGCATGCATGCAGCCCCTGGCTGTTTGTTTGTTGAACTGTCTACTAAACAAAACATCTTGTGTTCATACAGACATGTTATGCTGCGCGTTCTCTTCCTCCTCTCCCTTGGCCTTCTTTTGCAATGGCCCTGCTGCCTTTGCAGTGCCAGTAGACCCGTAACCCCCAGCACCTCGCGAAGTTTTATCGAGCTCATCAACCAGCTGTATGTACACCACCACAGGCCGCACGCAGAGAAGATTGATAAGATAAGGATGAGAAAAAACAAATGATATTTATTAGAACAGCCCCAAAACTAGCTCGCGGCGCATGCAATAATATAGTGACTGGCAATACGCAGTGGCAATTCCTTGTTCACTCTTAGCAGCATCCGTGCAGATTAGAGAAAATAGAAACAACTGCTGGCTGAGAAGCAGGATATAAAGGTGTTTTGCTTATTTGGTTTAGTCTGCTTATTTTGTCTGTCTTTACAGCGATATGGAGGTACGAATTTGCCTCGCACCTCAAGAGCAAAACCTTCCCCGGTGAAGGAGACCGCCTGAAAAAATCTGTCACCTTTTCTTACGGTGAAAGGTTCAGATTTTATGTTGTCAACTGCCGCAATTAACTCGCCTCTGTAGCCCGCATCTATCAGCCCCACTGCAAATACAAAACAAAACAAAACAAGCATTGTCCCGTTTACAAGGTTTTTATTGATAGAGTTTATATACACCAATTCCATTAAATGAACCTTGACACCGTGGAGTAGAGAGATGCCCCTGCTGGGTGGTGCGCCGCCTTCAGCAATATACACCACTTGAAATGGCAAGGAGATGGACCTGTTTTTATCTACAAAGAATTTAAATCTGACAATGGGAATTAATCCATTTAAAACGGCAAAGAAATAACATTGTTTTTATCTACAAACAATTTACATCTGAGAATGCAAGTTAATCTGTTCGGTACGGCGGCAGCATCTCACCCGAGTTGGCGAGTCTGAGCGGCGTCTTTGAAATGGAACTTCGCGGCATAATCAGCCATGAAATAGCTTTTCCTTCTGCATTTCGCATTGAGCCCGCAAATCCGAGCTTTAGAAATTTTGTTTCGCCGGGTTTAATGGTGCTTTCCTCGATAATGAACAAGTCGAGTCCGCTGTCACCATCATGGAAAGTGCCGTGGCCAGCGTATAAATTCTTGGCTTCTTCACTCAGAGGCAAAAGTTTCAAAGTTAGCATTTCGTTTAAAAAGGAAAAAGAGAAAAGAAACAAGATGGAAATGAAATGACGGTTTATGCTGGCCATGTGGTCTGTGCGAATACACCACAGAGGTAATAGGAGAGAAAGACACAAAGGAGCGGCAGAAGAAACTCTTAATTGTTATATCATAAGCAAAAACCATGTCTTGTTTTTGAAGGGAAATAAAGAATTAGGATTTGGTTGGAGAGCTTGTCTTTTATTCTTGGGTTTGCGAGTTGGCTGGCTACCAATCGGAGGGTTGGTACAACAACCCCACACCTAATGTGGTTTTTCCATCTGTTCTTTTAAAAGAAAACATACGACATAACATTTAATTGAATACTCTGTTTTTTATTTTTAACCTAAGAATCCGACCACACACAGCACAGCCCATTTTATTTCATGCATGGTTGTCTTTCCTTCGCCTCTCCTGCTTGTTACGCTTGCAGCCTGAAATGGCCTTCTGTGTACACGAACTCCAGCATTTGCAAACTCTGAAAAAACTTGAAGGGAAAATTTGCAAAGAAGCCGCTCAAACACGCACGAGAACCATGGCCCAGGGGATATACAAACACGCAGAAACTTGTAATCTTCCCAACCCCTGCCTTATGCACTCTAGATTCGCATGGAGGAAAACCCCAATAAACCAGAATATGCCACTTGATATCTTAAAAATAATAGTTTCCGGTTTATGGAGTCCTCCGTTTATCTCTGTCTTCTTGCCATAGCGGCGCCTTAGAGGTAGCCATAGGTCACAGCTGCTGGCATAACGAGGTGCTTGGGTGTTTTCATCTTGTAACATGCTACTGGGTGCGTTTTGTGTTATCGTGCTTGTCTATTTTCTCTAACAAAGAATTGTTTTAATTAATACCAAAGTAATCCGTGAGTGGAATGGCCATAATGCCTGCGCAGGTGACGAGCACCGAGTCGTGTCCTGCGAGGTGTCGCCTGCCTAGGTTCCCTTGCGGCTGCGTCTGTGGGGATGAAAAGAAAAGAAACTAAATCCAAAAATAATTTTCTTAGCAATAGATGAGAAGGATATTTGCGTTCCTCGAAAGAAAGCAAAGTTTACAAAAGGCACAAAAAGGAGGAAGAAAGCAGCCATTTCCATTCGAGCCGAGTTTAACCCAAACGCATGCATTTGTTTGCACTGTTTATTTGTGCCGACTTGAAACGTATGAAAACCATCCAAAAGTCACCTGCTCTCCACGCCTATCCTTTATGCTGTTTTTTCTGTAAGGAATTCCACGAAGCTTCCCGTCCGTTGAGGCTGCATTTCTGCCAGCAGTAAGAAAGGAAAACGGAAAACAGCTCACTTGCGTATCTTTATATTTCCTATTTGAAGATTAAACGGTTCAAATCTTTGTAGCTGAACATTTTACCCTTTCCTCCGTCTTTGGGGACGGGCAAATCGTCACCAGAGGAAAACAACGAAAATTGCTCAAGGGGAAAAGGCTAAGGAGCATTTATTGTGGCGATGCCTGCTGGCCCCTTCAACAGCCTAAGGAGACACAAACCACGCAAGAGGCAGCAACAGTACATACATTATAAATATGTTTTAGAGACCCGCCAATATGTCTCTAAATACTCTGAAACAAAACGCACCGTTTAGCAAGGAGGCCATAGTCCACTTGCTTTGCGCTGCTTAACGCGGCGACATGCATGAGCTCGTCTACTTCTGCCTTGGGAAGAGGTTCTCCTCTTTTTGTAAGAATTTCGTGCAGCTGCGTCATGGAAAGTCTGCCACTGTGGTTTTGATCGAAAACGTTGAATGCGTTTATTAAAACTGTTTCGGTTACTGGCTTCTGATAAGATTCGCTGAAGGTCTTCACGAACTGCTGGAAGGAAATGGCATCGCCTTAAAAAGCACAACATATCTAAATAAACATAATTTATTTTGTACTTACTTCCATATCGTTAAACGCACTTAAAGACAGATAAATAAATAAATATAAATATATATATATATTATACACATTCTTGGTTAAATAGAAAAAAGACAGAAACTAGTGCATCTTACCTCTGGGGGGAGGAGCCGCCTTCTTACCAGCCGTGTCAGCAGCAGAGGTCTTCGCGCTGGAAGCTCTGGCGTTTTGCTTTGCCTGATCGGCTAGTGCGGCTGCAAGTGAAAGTAGAAACAAACCTAAAACATTTCCTCATGCCAACCAGAGTCATTTGGAACAATGAAAAATGCAGATTCCATGGTGGTATATTTACAAAATGGTATCGTTCGGCTTGCAGCAATACACTTTAAATGCGTCCTGATGCGGAGGAAGGAAAGAAAGGCTAAAAAGCAACCAAATCTTCATAAAATGTATTTCCCTTAAGTTTAGAAATAACAGAGGAACAAACGAAATAGTTTAAGTCACCAGCAAACGTCTTGTTGAGATTCGCATCTGAAGTTGTTTGGCCTAAAGCACGGAAGAGGGTGGCGAACTGCATGAAAAAAACAAAATGTGTTATCTTTATTTTAAATTTGCAAGAATTTCATTCGTGAAGTTTGAAGATTACAGAAACGGCACGAAATCACTAAATCCGCACGTGACAATTTGGGGTGTACATGCAGAAAGCAAATGTAAAAAGCCATAGCGAGTTATTTGTGCATAGAGAATCAGCACTTCTGTTATTCTTCTGAATTTTTTTCTCAATTGAATAATCAAGATATTTCAATGGTAAATCCATCGGAAATTTTGCTGTACCTGTGACTTATCGATCATTCCGTCTTTGTCGTCGTCAAGCAACTTGAACGAGTCGCTGCAACCGCAAAAACACAAAGCCAGCAAAATCCACCATTGAAATCCCATTTCCGGCTGCTAATGACCCCGATATTAGCATAAAGAGTCAACTGTTCATTAAAAAAATAAAAAATACATAATGAGAGGGTCAAACGGCTATGATCACGGCTCGTGGCATGGAATGGCAAGGTGCAGTGGTGTTTCTTTCTCCCCCAGTATCCCAACAGAGTCAATGCGTACAGACTGAAAAACAATAATAGGCAGCAATTTCAAAAAGGTCGGGAAACCGAGCCAGCTTACTAAATCAACCGGAGGTGCTGCTCCGTGAGCTGAATGCCTCGACTACTCGCCATTTCCCAAATGCTTTTCCAAAAAAATTCAAAGAAAAGCTTTTCTTCGTTATATCCCTCAAGGGTCTCGCAGTTACCGGTGGGGCCCTTGTGGCGAGCTGGGTTTTAGACCCGCAAGCAGAAGGCTGTTTCCCCGTGCGAGCCCAGCTGTATGTGCAACATGAACTAAAATAAATCAAAAAAGGAAATAGAAACAATTCAATTTATAAAATGGTCGTAAGTTTGGGAGAAGCTTTATATGAGGTTTGAATGGCGCAGAAGCACCCAAGAGTTTCGGGCCTTCGGGCGGCCGCTGCTGACCATCTGGCCAGCCCCCCTCACCACCCCCTCCTTTCTCTGTGTTTGCACCTGGAATACAAATGCATGCAGCGCCTTTTTCTCTATTTATTGAATTGCTCTTTACAAAAAGTCGTTTTATAGACCTTATTAAACCCCATCTTTGGGTTTTTATTAGCAGTCCTGTCTGCCACCCCTCTCTCTCTTAACCCTTTTTCTAATTCATGCTCCCCTCCTCTTGTCTCGTGCATTCTGTGGGCTTTCGGCAAAACACCAAAGGGCATTCATCGCAGGCAAACTCCATCTTGGCAGCAGCGAGGGGCCCCCCGCCGGCTCTGCCGCACCCCCACAGGGGCCCCCCAAAGCTTTTTTCTCGAGCATTCCCTTGGGGCCTCCCGGGGGCCCCTGAAGGGTACACTACAGAAACTCCAGAGGACATCTTTTGGCGCTTCATTAACGGCTGCCAGCAGAAGCAGCAGCAGCAGCAGCATTAGTAGGATAAGAGGACAATGGCTGAGTATCCTGCAGCAGCAGCAGCAGCAGCAGCAGGACGTAGTTTGGGTGTCTCCCGTCTCAGCAACAGCGGGAGTCTTTTGGATCGTCGGGCCGAGCGTCGGGGCCGGCCTCTTCTGTCTGCTTCTCATTCTGTTGTCTCTGCTGATTTTTTTGCATGCATTGAAAAGGACGAGGAGTGCGCCGTCTCTAGCTGGGACTCTCGTAGTGTTTCTCGGAGTGTTGTCTCCTCCTCTCTTCTGCAGAAGAGACAGCTGCAGCAGCAACTCCATCCCTTGGGAGACAGCGGAATTGACGAACTCAGAGAGGCTTACAGCAAGGTACGCAGTCCCCCCAGCAGAGCACCTGCCCCAGCAGAGGCAGCGGCACGCTTACACCAGCAGCAGCAGCAACAGCAGCAGCAGCCCCAGCAGCAGGAAAAGCAGCGGCAAGGGAGGCAAGCCATGCATCCCCACTCCCCGTTTAAGGGAGAGACGGAAGGGACGGCAAGCGGCTGCAGCCGCGTAGCCAGCAGTGCTGTTGCAGCATGCGCTGTCCCAGCAGCAGCAGCAACAGCAGCAGCAGCCCAGGGGACACCCCGAAGGGGATCTATTACCCACTTTAGCAGCAGCAGCAGCAGCAGCAGCAGTAGCAGCACTCCGTTCGATGAAATTCCTGCTGCTATCGCTGCTGCTGGGGAAGAGCCGCCCCCTTTTGAGGCCCTGCTGCAACGCGCCTTGCAGCAGGAGGCAGAGGGCAGCAGCAGAGACACCCCGTC
>JRZD01029972.1:0-18208 GCA_000826945.1 Eimeria nieschulzi | reverse complement strand
TCGCATGGAACTACGTAAGGTTACGCACTTGGCGTCTAAGGCCCCCTTGCATCCCGGTTCTAATTGAAGCAGCTCGTCGATATTTCGTAGTTCCTGTTGTGCTACAGCCAACGAAAGACCCCCTGACAAGCTCCCACCTGCAGCGGCAATTGCCTCCGCAGTAAAAGCAGCATCTGTATCTTGACATGCTCCTGCCTTCAGGCCGTCCACCTCGGCCGTGCATGCACAAAAGAGATCCGTGCAGCTCACGGCATTGCTCATGGCCCACGGAAGCGACACCACAGGATCTGTCCCTGATGCCTCCAGCGGGTTGTTGCAGCGGACAAGCGTAACACATTTCCACAGCACTGCCTGCGGAGAGGGCTTGGACTGCGTAAGAGAGGCTAGGGGGTCCTCAACCTGCGAACAATCGGCCTCTTCCTCATGTTTCTCTCTCATCCATTGCCGGGCGTTTGCATCGGGAGGGGCCAACGTTGCGAGCTGCGGCGCGTGGCACTTCAACCGCTGGAGGTGGAAGGCGTCGATGCCACTGCCGCCGTCTCTCACAGGTCCCGCATAAAGCGAGATAGCAAAGTGTACACGCAGCTGCCCACCCAGATTTTCCTCATTGAATTTTCGATCAGCAGTAAACATCCAGACCCGAGAGAGGCGGCGACATTCGCGGTGCTTGAGGCTGAAACAGGCAGAGCAGGGGGTGAACAAGAACAACAGAAAATGCGCCTGTACTGAGCCACCGCTAACTTGGGCGGGCGTATATCTACTCTGCGCGTCACCTCGTAGTTAGTTATTTCCCTGTTCATAACACTTGGCCCTCTTAAAACGGGTACTTTTTCCTAGTGTACGTCTTGAGTGCCTACGCAACAGGAGATAGGTTTCGACGTGGGCGTGTGGCTGGCAGGGCCCGGAACAGCAGCCTCACCTGGAAGTAAAGCCGCTGACGCGCGCCGTATGTAAATAACTCAGCAACGTCCACTCTCCCTGCACTTCATTCATCCCCATCGCTTCCCCTGAAAACAACAGAAGCGACGCCACAGCAGGGGTTTAAGCCTACTGAAAGGTCTGTGTTTGAACCATTGTAAAGCGGGGAGATATAGTTACAGAAGAGACAGGGAGACAGAAGAGAGAGATACAAAGACAGAGAGAGACAGGGGAGAGGCAGATATAGACAGAGGCAAAAGAGAGAGAGACAGATAGACAGAAGGGAGGGAAAGAGACAGGTAGAGGCTTCCTTTCTACAGTGGTAGCAGCCTCGAGGCTGACGGCTTGTACACAAATATCCCGAGTACTTGTGTTCGCACCACCACAACTCTCGACGCGGCACTTTAGGATGTCTAGGGCACACGGCTCGGCGAAGAAGAAAAAGAGAGTAAAAACTCCGCTGGCAAAGACGGCTTCTCTCACTGCAAGGAGTCGCCCCGACCTGACCCCGCCAGAAGCCGTTAGAAGCCACGAGTAGTACTGCCATAAACTCTGGTCTGTCGGCTCGGTATATAGGCCCTTAATAAGAGACAGAGAGAAAAGAAAAAGAGACGTGTACGCAGGACGCACTTAAGCAGCCCCTTAAATACGGCAAAGTCTACAGAGCTGTCTTTCACCTACTCCCTTTTTGGGAAGTTCGTGCAAAGGGACACAAGAATAGCAGAGAGTTTTCGCTTTTTCCTTCACCTGCCAGAGCCATTCGAATTCCTCCGTTGTATGCTGCTGAACCTCCGGAAGGAGAGACCGCAAGTGCCAAGCCGAATAATTTGAGAAATCGAAGTCTATCAGAGCACGCGACAAGGAAGCACTCGAGCAAGCGCCGCTCGAGCTCAGGAACAAACCTGAACAACAAACAATACACCTGAGAAATGAACAACCAACAACGTCTAAACCCTAAAACGAACACCTGGACTCTAACGCATGCAGAGGCTAATTATTAGTAGAACAAATTGCGTTCTCTCGCACTTGTACTGTTGTGTCTCTCCTTTCCTCTAGCACAAGACTGGGCCTCCTTATACCGCACAAAGGCAGCCTGCCACACCAAAACCATCGACCTGTGTTGCCAGCAATGGAAGTTTCTGGCGTCCACTTCTTTTATTATCTTTTCGCATGCATCAATCTCTTCTTGCAAAAGTCCCAAAGCCCGCTCCAGCCCGCAACGCAAAGGAGCCTGCTTGTCAGAAACGGGCAGACCAACGGCGCATGGGGCCCTTAAACACCTGCAGTCGACATGCAACTCTGATTTTGGCTGTTGCTGTCCCTGTTGATGCTCCGGAGGAGTATCAGCAGGAGACCTGTCACGATCCAGAGAGAGAGAGAGGGCCAGGTGAAATACGTGTCTATCATATTCGTGGGTTACTAAGCGAGCTAGCGTCCAAGAACGGTGTAGCCACAGGCAGTACGCCTTGCTTGCACCTTTTGCAAAACCCGAAGCCGTGAGATGCAACTCCTCCCTCAATAACTGCAAGAGCTCCTGATCATGTTGACAGAAGGAACACTTGCTGTTGCTGCCGTTGCTACACTCTGCGCCGGCTTCTCTGTTGTTTGCTTCTCCTAAAAGACCAACTGAACTTGAAAATTTGCAAGACCTGCTTTCGATACCGTTGGAGTTACTGGAGCTCCCATTGTTGCTATCTCCCAATCCCTCGGTGGCCACCTGCCGCTGCTCTGATAGTTTATTGAGGACTTTACGTCTGTAGTTCCAAATAGTTGAAAGTTCAGGATTAAACTCGATAAGCTTGCGCGTTGCGTGCAGAACCTCAAGTGTACGTTCACCTGAAGTTCGTTGGTGGAGCAGCTGCTGAAGCAACTCAAACCCAAGTCTCACTTTCTGTCTCTGGCCCTCTAGCTTCTCAGCAGATAACACAGGAACATCCACACGCCGCCTTCCATGCATTTTGTTTATATTTTGGATTTGTTCCTAAATGATGCATCGAGAATGCAAGGGCTCGTCCCCAAAATCCTAAACCCACAGAAAATCGGCGAGTTGTCAGTGACCCCAGGACAAATCTAATTGAATACCCCCACGTGGAAACAATCAAAAGCTAACCAAATAAAAAGCTGTTGAATTAATAAATATTGTTCTTCCAACAAGAGCATTGAGAGCGGTAGCGAAGCCCAAGTATACAAACGGCTGGGGTCCCCCGTCATGTCTCAGGTTCTCACCACCTCAGCTCCTATTTATATATCTTGAGTTGTGGGGCCATAATGTTACTCATTTAAACCGCACGTAAATATTAAAGACAAGTTTTTGAATCTTGTCAGTAAGAAGTCGCAATCTGCTGAACTACTCCCGTAGATGCTTTTTGCTCTACAATAACTTTAACTCCTTCACACCTGAATTTGTTTTGCTTTCTACCATTCTTCCGCAATAGCATACTCAAGAGGCGAAATGCTCTCTTGACAGATCCAGGCCTGATTAACCCTTTACCGCAATATACTAAGCAGCAGACTAACGCAGCTCTGCATCAGGTTCATGCCTAATAGTCCCTAAGAAATGTAAAGTGCTTTCCGAAACCATCCTGTACTATTGCTTCGCTTTCTGAGAATAAATGTAATCAAAAGCATAGGGAAGGAACTTCCTCATGTGCACTTCTCCAGGTCAACTACGACTCTCGCTTGAAAACTACTCCCCACTAAAGGAAGCAGTGTTACGCAATAAGCGGAAAAGAATCAACGGAAAAGACGAACATATGCCAAAGTGTGCTACTCTAGATGGTAAAAGGAGGTACCCTGCTGCCTTGGGGCTGTACACCATGCGGTGATAGCTGGCCACTCAAAACGGGAAGGAGAAAGGTGCAGCTAACAAACCTTTAAAACCGCTTTGGCGCATACCGTTGCTTGGCCCTGGGGAGAAGTTGTTACTCTCATTCCTCTACTGTATTCCTCTACTTCTCTACTTTGGCTGTTCAGATCGCGGATGACGGAAGCCAGCTACCTCTAATCTTCCTTCGCCGGTATTAAAACGTGTTTCCGCTGTGTCCGAGTTGTAGGGGAGGACGGCGTAGCCATTCGTCCTCTTCGTCACCCAAGCTTAACCAATTGGCATAACGCAAACCCCGTAATCCCACCAGCGCAAGCGAAGCAAAGTCGAAGCGGATCTTTAAATAAACCTTTTACAAACCCTGCGCGCATATTCAGAAGCTTCACTGAACACCGTTTGTCCCAACTCCCGCAGACCTCTCTCGAAAGCTGTGGGTATCTATGTGTCAGTTGCAATACTGGATGTTTCTGTTATTCCATGAGGTACCTCATGCAGCAGTGGGATTCTGTTCCTTTCCCTTTTGGCCAGTACGGGAACATATGTGGCTGGAACTGCCTGCGTCCATGGCCGGCGTGACACTTACAATTCAACGCTCCACAAACAGAGGGTCGGATGGTGGCTTTAGGCTCCGATTCCTGATCCCCGAAGGCTGGGTCTAGATGCCATAGTGGGCTTTGTACGACATTCGTTTCCCTGTCAACACCGTATATAACCGCAGTGCTCACTGTCAAAATTGCTTTGCCTCGCTCATCGTGTGTCCTCCAAAAGCATTCCAAGGTTTTTAGCAGTCTATATTGGGCATGCAAGCGGCTTATTTCCTCCCAGAATAGTCTGTGGCTACACTGTATCATAGCAAGAAACCCGCTGGTAGCTTGTGGAACTTTGTTTGGCTCTGCTAGTCTCGAACAACCTGCATGCTGTCACTAATGCCTAAGTGTTGGAGCCCATACGAGCACGCCACTGTAGTTAGATATAGTTATTTCCGTAGTGCGTTCATACTGCTCCTCCCGTGTAACTCCAGTCCTAGCTCTAAGAGTGCAAATTCTTTGGAGATAAGCATTAGAGGGCGACGGACGAAGTGCTTCTTCCCTGAGGCTTTTTTCTATATCGGGGAGTCGTTCCTAAGCATAAATCGGCATCGTCCGCTAAACTACTTTGTAAGCTTTTCTGAACGTCGAGCCTTCGAAAGCCCAGCAGGTTCAACTGATTCCATCTGGTAGCTACTCTTTCACCTTCAAACAAACAATGAATACACCATTCAAATCATTCCTCACCTTGATCCTCTTTTGTTCTCTTTGATGAGCAGCTTCCAACTCAACAGAGAGCTTTTGCTGCAAAAAAAAGTGTGAACATCCGTTTAACTTGGTCTCTCGGGCGAATCTGCGCTGTATGAGGGAAGATGCTTGAGACAGACACGAAATAAAATATCACAGGTCGTGAGAGGAACCAGCTACATAACGAACATCCGGGTCCCAGGGGTCACAAGCTGGCTAACAATTCTATGAGTTCAGTGCAGTTTCTGTCCAACCTGGTTGTCAGCAGTGCCATTTCCACAAACAGTATTTGCCCCTGTTCAGAAAACAAACGAGCAGCTGGGCAGCATGCATCCTACACTTTTGTAAAATGCGAATGCACTGAAAGCTGTGTTGGGGTTTTTACAGGTTTCAGCCGCAGCTTTCCAGAGGTATCCTGACCGTAAGTAAACTTCGATAGCGCATATTCAAGCCACTCGATTTCTGAATTATAGCATGGGCCTCTGCATACGGAACAAAGCTGCTCAAATCCTCTATTGAAGAAAATCCATTTACTCATGCTGAATACATAAAAGACGACCCGCAGGACAATGAAGCGGCAATTGTGTGAAGTTGGCCTGGTCACCAGATCGGACTTGCAGGACTGGCTGCTGTGTCTTTTCACCCTTCAAACTCAAGCCCTGGTTATTGAAAGTATTTGTTTTTACCAGGTTTTGTGGAATATGTGACCACATGCTGCAGGAGTGATCAAAACTCCTATGAGAGGATCGAAGCAAATTGCGCAATTTGCTGGTGGGGGGTGTTCCATAGCATAGAACAATGAGGCAGCCAGGGTATTTATTGCGTAAATGTTGATTATGTCCGTTTTTTTTTTCTTCTTAACTCCAGATGTCGACCGCAAAGAGCCCCAAAGATGGTATACATGGTCGACCGTGCTGCTACGGTTGTTATTGGTGGGTGTTGGATGCGCAGTCCTGTGGCTAATTACTAGGGGAAAAACCATCTTTTTTATGTTTGCAAAAAAAAGCTAATTGACGTCACTATTGAGGCGGGCAGGCACGCCGAAACAAAAATGCTGCAGTATTATCGTGCTTTCTGTGTGGCTGAGAGGTTAGCGCTGCGATGGAACCAGTAACTTATATGGGTACCTCTTTTTGAAATTCCCAACAAAACATTTTTAGAATGTGCCAGGAATAGGTGCAAGAACAGGAAACCCACAGTGTAAAAATTGTGGACACGTCACTAGACGACTGGCGATTTCTAGTGGCGTATGCATACCAGTGGCATTTAGGCCACAGGCGATAACAAGGATCGAACACAGCCTCTAATCTACTTATTGGTTATTTACAGTTTAATATTAATGGGATGGTATTATCAACTTGTTCGTTTGAAGCCCCAGCATAGTGGAGCCTGCACACGTGATCACCCCGCTTAGCCTGCATGATGTGTCCTGGAGGCGATATGGCCTTCGTGCTCCGCCAAATTCAGTCTGTCTCGATATGAAAAACCACAATTAAAGAACTTATGTAATTTTTGAAGCCCGAAAGGACAGAAGGCATGTAGTTACTTATGTAATAATATATTGAGTCTCGAAGAATTGGGGCACACCGTCTCGGTGGAGTTGTTTAGATTGCCTTCGATCTAAATTTTCCATCAAGCATATTCAAAAACCGTCAAGTTACAACTTAAATGGCAATTGATTTTCCTTCCGGCCTTTCCGTTCTTTTTTAAAAAAACGAATGCACAAGAAGCGTGTGCACGTCTAGCATCAGTCACATCAGCCCTATTGCTTCATGGTCCTCGTTGGCGCCATCTCATCCAATAAAGGAAGAAAATGCCAGGCATTTATTCAAAGCCTTTTTCTCGGCTTGAATTTGCCTCGGACATTCGCTGCCTTGTTGAGGCAGCCACAGACCGTCTCAACTGCGGAGGGCACTGGGACACATATGTCCATACTCTAGTGGACGAACTCGAAGCAGAAAGAATCAAAGCAAGGCAGGAGGCATCTAGAGAATGCATCAAGGAAGAAGGGAGCAGCGACTTAAATGCTTCTGGCCGTCAAAGGACCCAATTCCAACAAATGGTTGCACGGAAGGAAGTGGAAGTTGCCGAGGTCTTCTTTGAATGTGGCGTTCATGAATTTTTCTGCAAAGTACTCGAGAATGCCGAGAAATCCCCGAACCCAGTGGTCTTCGAACAACTCCTCGGCGTAAGCCCCGTTGGATGCCCCAGCATTATATTATTCAAAGAAAAATGTTACTCGGTATAAAACAACTACATGATTATACCAAAGTTAATATATAATCAAATACACATACGGTTTTGGTTGTTTCTTTAAAATGAAGTGCTACGATTGCTTCTTACACCGTGATTTCAGGTATACCAGGTGTTTCAGCTTGTGGAGTTCGACCCATTCGACGATGACATGGGACTGGTATCCCTTTTGAACTATTTTTTGTCTGAACGACATTCGTATTACATTGACATTCACTGGCGTGACAGTGAACTGAGTCACATGCAAATATTTCTTTCAGCATTCATAAGGTTCATCTCGTTCCGCATCTCAAAGGATAACCCCTCAGTTCGTTCGCAAAGCACAGCATCGGGTTCAGAAGATGAAACCAGGCATAACAATACAGACCCATGGGCTCCTTTGCTAGTTATTGCGACCAGGATTCTCCACACCACTTTGTGGACATTCCCTCCTCACAGAGTGGTATGCTTGCAAATGCCTCATGCAATGCTTCATGGGTGGCTTGTGCATTCTTCCTGCTACAATACTGTGCCATGCCTGAAGCACGATCCTGCGTGATCTAGACAAAGCCTCCTGCTGATGCTTACTGTTGCGTGCCCTGTGCCAGGTGTCAAGGATGGCCCTTTCCTTTTCTCGCTTGCATTGCTCGCAATTGCTTGGGAGCTTTGCAGACATGCTGGCTGGCACCCCAGATCCAGACGAGGAGCTGCTACGGCTTCAGGTAAGCAGCAGCGTGGTTTACCAGATACGCCGCCAGTATACTACTACAGATAACTGCTTTTATACGCGCTTTGAATGCAGCAACCCTGTATTCTGTCCTCAACAGGCCGAGGCTGTCGCGGCTGTGGCGTTCTTCGGTGTTGGGCCGTACCTTGTTAGGAAAGCAGTTCCAGCCGCTCTCTCTTGGTCGTGCAGCTCTTTTATCTGTCGCCACATTCGGTGAGCAAGAAATAAGGTGTACTGGAGGGATTTACACACGGATTTGTAGTGTATGTTGAGCATAGTTGTCGTTGAGAGCAACAACTTGAACTGGTATATAGACGGCATGATGGACTGCACAGAAAGCAGGTTACCCCAATTAACCAGTTGCACCTGGTCATGTACAACGTATTTATAGGTGCCCTTGCAGCACTTGCGAGTTTCAACGTCGACTACTAAAACTGGTTAGGAATAGGGATGAACTAGGTGTTCAAGCATCCACGGAAGCGAGAAGACAAATTTGCTACTCCCTTGTACGTGCGAGAGTCGCCGACTTCCTTGACAAGGCTTTGAGAGCTGCAACGGCAACGGCAAGTAGGGCCATTGTCGTGTCACTTACCGATACATTATATCGTTTGTGGATGTCTATGGGTTATGCGCTGAATTGCTGCCGAGTAGCCAGTTGAATTAGCATTTGGAAGGCATGGACTGCAAAGATAGGTTACCTCAATTAACCGATTGGGGCTGCTTTTGCGCAGCGTATTTATAGGTGCCCTTGCAGTACATGCGAGGTTCACATTCGCGGCTTTACTGAACAGAATCGTGTGCTTCGACATTCAGGGAAACGAACGGAAGGTGCAAAGCTCCATCCTTTGGCACCGGTGACTGACAGCACTTTTCAAGCTATAGCATGGATATTAATGCTATGCTCATGGGCTTACGAGGATGTCCACCAAGGTCAAAGTATCCTGAGTGCAAATAATCTGAAGCTGCTGGTACGACAACGCTCAAGCAAACCCGTGTCGGAGTGCCTTCCGCTAAATTGAAATTAGAAGTTTGTTGCCATTGAGTTTAGAAGCGTAACTGCACTTTAAAACAATTTCATATACAGGAGATGGAGACTGTGAGTGCACCTCCTTAGACTTCGGCTATGGAGGCACTGGAAGCCATCTATGCGGATTCCCCGAACATTGAGCAGTTCTGTGGAGATAGCGCCTCGACTCTGCTCCGCGTAGTTGTGTGCCTCGTGTTGAGGACAAAGGTACTTGAACGCAGGAGCCTTATGCTGGTGGCAAAACCAACCTTCTTGAAGATCGCTTCCTGTCTGTGCACACGGCTGACACAGCTGAGCCCTGAAAAGTCTAGTACCAATATGCTAGAGGAGCAGCCCAAGCCTGCAGAAAGCCCGCTCCCTTCACATGGTGAGCTAATACTAAATCTCAGAAAGCCAATGTCTCATCAGAGAGGGAGGCAAGAAATTGTAGTAAAAAAGTGGCTCCTAATATTCAGGTGCGACGCCGGTCTCAGGCCCACAGTCTCCGGTCCCTGCTATTGATACCTCGTTCGACCCCACGGAGCGAGCGCTTACAACATCACCACTGCTCTTTAGCCTTATGGAGCTCATCTTTGACTTTGAGCTTGCTCCTAGTTCTACGAGTAGGGAAATCGACAAACAAGAGCAGGAGCCGAAGGTGGCCCTTTCCACAACTGGGCTGGCTTTACAAGCCTGCCTGTCATTAGTTGAAACATATGAATACCTGCACCCAAGGTTTGCAAATTTAAGGCAAGATGCAAAGGTGGATGGTCCTGAGAATTTGCACAAGTTGTCTGCAGTTCGTGCGCCAGAAGACATAACAGGTCAAGCTGGTTTTGAACCCCGTGAGTTTTTCTTTGGAGTTATTGGAATAATGGCGGTTTTGATGGGCGGCCTTGCTCTACAAGGTGTTGAACAAATACGCTGGCGATTCGTTGAAAATCCTGGGGCAGTAGCTCAACCCGCCAGTGCAGGGGGCCTTGCGTCCACAGCAAGATCGATGTTCTCCCACTACAAGAAAGTGAGAAACAGCCGTTTACGTGCCTTTTCTTTCTCTTTACGTTTCAATTGGCAAATTTTCATTCGGAAATTGTGCTGATGCTGTGCTACGTGCAGGCCCAAGATGAAGGCTGCCAAATAATAAAGAAGCTTGCGGGCCTTGTCATTCTTCGGTCAGAGCAGGCAGCCGGAATGGTGCTATGTGCACGAAACGTGCTGCCATGAATGACTTCGATGTACAACCGTAATCTTGGGAGCAAGCCATAATAGGGAATATCTGGGCAACTGGCGCTTTTCATATCCAAAACCTCCCGAGCCTTGCCTCTTGTGTGGTAACAATGCGCCTGCCCGATCCCTTGGAATTCATCTTGAGACTTTCAGGTAGGACGTAGGCATCCCTTCCCTGGTTGCTGGTCACCTTCTCATTCGCCAGGTCCATTGGCTCACAAATTTCTGAGCCTGACCTGCGTTTCGAGAAGGCGCCTTTCACGAGTTTTGGAGCTCGTCTGTGCGTTCATGCTGGCAAATTCGATCATGTGTACTTTTACAACATATTGATAAGGTCTGCACAGCAGAGTGTGCTGCGTCATGGTGCCAATCCAATATTTTTCAAAAATATAACGGCCACTTGCCCAATGGACTACTTTGGCATTTGGACATGAAGGGAAATTGGCGCTTCCGTATCAAAAAAATTCCCGAGTTCCGCCTCTTGTTTGATGAGATTAAGCCTGGCCAATCCCTCGGAATCCATTTTAATATCTTTCAGAAAAACTCGAAGGGCGCTGTATTTGCCAGTAAATGCTCTAATGTGAGCGTGATATGCGGCAATAGCGTTTCGGAAAAGAGTAGCTGAACCGCGGCTCAGGGCTTTTGATATATTGACAGGGGCTGTAGCCTCCTCAACAAGCATCGCATTTTCTTCAGGATGGCTATAGTCTGGTATTTCGCCGATTGTCTTATCAAGGTGCTTCATTTGTCGCTGGAGTTCCTTAAGACAGGCAATTTCGCTGTACAAGGTGGTTGAGGACAAATGCGCTCCCTCGGCATTTTTCTTAGCAATAGCTGCCTCTGCTTCCTGGTGCTTGTGCGCCAAAACTCGTGCCAATTCAGCTCTCTCTTCATGGCGGATAGCTAAGTTGTAGTCCCGTAGGGCGTGGCTCAGGGCATCACTCATGGCAGTGTATTCCCTCCAAAGGCTGTTAAGTTCATTCCCAACTCTGCGGTATTCGTGGAGCCCTCCAGAAAACACTGGACTGTTCTCTTCATTCCAGTCGAATCTCTTCTTTGTATAGTCCGAAGCAGGAGGGGTTGCAGAGGCGGAAGTATTCCCGAAGAGAAGTAGCCATATGACGCAACTGATGGGACCCTGGCACCCAATAAGAGTCGCGGCGCTCCGGAAAGGGATGAGATTCATGTTACTAAAATAAGTTTCGTCCCGGATCAGAAGCCAGATAGGATATACGGACTGTTGTCACTCGCAATCTGGAAAGTCTTATGGTTGGCTGGATGTGTCTCGGAGCAGTCCCGTTTGTTGGCCTTCTTAGGCTCCCCTCAGTTACGGTTTTTAAATTACATTGAGTCAAGTGACGCATTAAATTCATCTGCAGTTTCAATGGAACGGGAGTGTGCGGCACACCTGAAGTAAAAGTCACGATCTTCTGGTGTCCGCTGGAGCGGCCGCAAGCCATGGGCAGTGGCACCGACTCTTGTGAAATATCTCAAAACTTAAAATGCCTTTAAAGTTTACAGTAAAGAAAAAAAGTTGATTTAGTTTTAATGCCTCCCAGTTCCTCGGACGGAGGTGAATGCAGTAGACTTTCACCCTTTAACTGGAACTGCAGAGGGAAGGTATACGATTCTCGGAAGCAGGTAGCATTAGAGGATAGAAAACTGCACTTCATGGCCAAGTTCCTTTAACAAAAAAGAGGAAATAGCGGGTTGTGTTTTCCGTTATATCACTGTACACACAACTGCTGCCGACTAGGCGATGGACTGGTTAAGGAGATCGACATTGCGGTCTCTTAAAAGCCCGTTCTTTATCCTTCCTTGATGAATCTAAACAGTAGAGACTAACGACGTTAATGAGCAATGTATGGAGAAAAGGAAACTCGGGTTTGCTTGCAATATGGGAAATTAATGGAGTTAAAACGAACAGTGTCTCTGCCAAAGTAAATGATAGGGGAAACTAAGAGAGAAGCTAAATCCCAGTCAGTCTCACGCTGAAGCAGCTAATAGTGCTAGTGCCAACGCTGCAGAAAAAACCAAACTTTGACTAGTCCTGCAAGGTCGTGCAGCAGTCCAACTCTGTTTACACCTTCGTCCCTGTAACAAATTGCTTGCCCTTTAGATTAATCGGGGACCATGGTTCAATCATGCGTGGCTGCGAGCACTCCCTAGTTGTTCTCCCATCTGTTGCATTATCCCGTAGCATTGCGACGGTGGTTCTTTCCATTGTAATATATCTTACAGGAATTTCGAGCCTCGTAGGCCATTTGGCTTATTGTATTGTGCCTGTTAGTGAATTCTTTGAAGTGACAAGTGTCCGAAAGGTGTGGAACCGTATGAATGATACACGTGCTGTTACTTTTAGCTGAGCTGAAAGGGCGCTGGGGAAAAAGGGTTGCCATTGCTAGCCCTTTGTTTCCTCACGCAGAGCAACAGGTAAGAGCAAGATGGCGCTGAGGATTGATAGGAGGCACAAGACGCCGAACAAGACGTCCCAGCCGAAAAGCTCACTGATCGCTGCCGTGCACATACCCTGAGAAAGTAATGCGCCCTCAAATACACAGAGAAACACTTCATCAAAGCCGTGGAGCCTGAGAGCACGAAGCATGACGAAACTTCCACAGCTATGTCTGTCAATAATCAGCATCACCAGTAGTCTGCTATTGTCATTTGGCTTCGACTAACTTGGAGGAGGGCTCCGAGGGCTCCGATGGCATTGATAAAGGAAGCAACTGCGGCGACGTTGCTTCGAACAGCACCGGGTAGTTCCAATAGGTCTTGAGCTGCTGAGGCGCCGAGCACAGAGTCAGGGATCGAATTGAAAAAGCCCACCAGCAGCATGTACCCAAGAAGTTGCATCAGCTGCCATGTTGATTCCTCCTTTGCCCTCTTCTCTTTAGCCTTAAACTGGGACTTCAGAAAAGCCATCCTCTCGTTGTGGTCCCTCTGCAATACTGCAATGCGTTCCTCCTTCTCACTGTCTATTCGCTCCACCTTTGGGTACGCCGAGTGGTCGTATACACTCGTACTGTCGAGTGGGTCACCTCTTAATACCGCAGTGCTTTTCTGCTTATAATCGCCTGGTACATCATCAGCATCTTGCCTGAATTCGGGGTCTGACACAGGAGCTTCGTTAAATCCTTGGGATGCCTCATCTTCCTCTTCACCCTGGTTGTGCCAAGAGTCGGAACTTGATAAACGAAAAAGCTGGCCCCCAGAATCTGGCAATGCGAGTTCTGTGGCTTGACTCGGTGAAGCTGAAACTTCAATTTCGTCCTGAATGAGCCCTCGAGTTCCCCCAGCAACACGGGATAGCAAAGTCCTTTGGGCACTTGCCTCGCCCATGTCGGCCTTTAATTCTGTATCTTCGCTTTCCAACGTAGTGCCGGTCTTTGCTGAATTGTTTGCTATGTGCTTCTGGTTCCATGAATGGGTTTCTTGCATTTCTTGGAGCAGATCGAAGTCCTCTGGTTGCGCGTCTATCAGTATGGGACGACGCTCATGCACAGCCTGATGTTGGGCCTGTTCCCTGGCCAGCTCGTTCGTCTTCAAAAGCTGCTGCATTTCAGGTAGTAGCTCTTTTGTTGCTCGTCTTGAACCGTCATCTAGCCGACTCCAGTTTTCCTGCAGCGTTCGCTGGAGGCTTTGCAAGGCAAGCTGGCCCTCAAGGAGCAGCTCTTCCCCTGATAGCCGCAGGTGCTCTAACTTCTGACAAGATAACGCAACTAACAAAAGACAGATACCAGTTGCAACGCACATAAGTGCCGCCAAACTCAGCCTGCGACCTGAAACGCATGCATGTTTTGCACGCATCAAACTTATGAATGGCTCCACCGTAGAACAAAATATATTCGAGCAAAAAGATGTTGAAAAAGAACGACAAACTAGCTTTTCCTGTTCTCCTTCTCACCTCCCAGAAGCTTATCAGCCACCACACCCCCTAGTACTGCTCCGAAAATTCCACCAACGTCAAAACTCATTGAACTCAATCCTGCTGACGTTACTGACAAGTTGCCATGACGGCACAAGAAAAACGGAAGCCAAAATGCCAATGTGTACCGGACAAATTTCACAAAGAAGTAGGAGCACGAACATAAAAGTATTACGCCAGATAGTCGAAAGGGCAGTTCCTGTGACTGGGGCATCACGCCCCCGTATCCCTTGCCTGTGCAAAATAGCCCCTCCCCAGATTCTTCGAAGCTAGAAGAGGCGAGCACATCTGGTAGGATTTCGTCAGTTTTAAGAGGTTGAGGTTTGGTTCTGTCAGGAAATGATGGGACTCCCTTTTCCTGTGGGTCACTAGTGGAGTTGTAAACCGCATTTCTAGGCCAGTTCCATGACGTGCTATTGATAGAAAAAGTGTTTACTGGCTTTTCGGTCCCTTTAGTGTTCAAACCTTGGAGTACTGGTGGCCGCACACTTCCGCCGAATTCTTGGGCACCACAAGAAACGCTATTCTGAGTCTCCCTCTGGCTGTCAAAACCGTCAAACTCAAATGAATCTTTAGGTGACGTGCAGCTCAGCTGCTTGACACACGAGCACCCATTTACAGCCAAACCTGCAGGAACAAAAGTGTTGCAGCCCATCGTTGTGCCTTCAACCCGAATCTGTGCACGCTTTACAAATCCGCCTTTCTCTTTCATAGGCAATGACCCTGTGGAGGGCTTAGTGGCGAACTTCGGCAATAGCCACTGCAAGATCAGCCCTCCAAGCAAGCAAAGGCACGCAGAAGACCAAAAGACCCAACGCCATCCGTGCCCCCAGTCCATAAGCGAACAAAACGTGGTAGCTGTAATTCCTCCTGATGGAAAAAACAAACAGAATGTAGTTGCAAGCCTTTCCAAAAAGTTGAAGAGCTAGTGTCAGTTTGCCCTCTGACTGAAAACACTGCAAATATGCTTAAGGGCAGATTGCTAACGCAGTGTGGTGGGCTCCACTGAATATTGTGATTTTGGTGGCCAGGATTCTCACCAAGCTGCTGGCTGGTTGTCCATATGCCCATCACCGACCCTCTTGCAACAGGAGGTACTTCAACACTTATGATCTTGATCAATATAGGAAATGCAGGTGAGTGCACTAAGCCATTCAGACCCCATACTGCGATAAACCATATGGGAGACGAAGAGCAGCCAAAAACAATTCCTGCCGCGAACGAACTGAAAAAGCACCATACAAGAAGCGAGTTAAGCTGCTGGGCAGAAAGCTTTGCAATGCACAGTGGCATGAGGAGCTGGCCACCTGCATAGCACCCTAAGAAAGCCGTGTCAATCCATCCCAAGACGAACGTTGAGACGCCGAGGTTAGAACGCATTTCCTCCTTGACAACCGAGAACGGCTTTCGAGTAAAGTACAAAAGAGTGTATGCAACATAGCAGAGAATAAAAAGCTGAAGGCCCTTAGCAGATAGCACCGGCTTGTGCTTGTCACACCAGGTAGATGGACGCTCGCCTTCACTAAGTGGTGCGAACTCGCCGTTTCCACGACGGCTGCGACTTCGCCGCATAATCCAGCGGACGACCTTAGATGTAGACCCTGGGCGACGAAGAACCCTTCCATGTTCCGTCTTAAGGGTAGGGCTTCCAATATTAGAAGGAAGGTGCCATCGGTGCTTTCGCAGCCAGCCCATTCGCACGGGCAGTTGTAGGGAAGCTGGGAGGGGTTCGCTGTCCCTGCACTCTATGCAAATTGTCTCTAGAAAATCAGCAGGTTCATTTCCGCTAAATGCATCCTTCATTCCGCAGATCCTGATGCGCAAACATTGAAGCTTCGAGTTCAACTAGCCTCCACATGCCGCCATGAGATATACCTTACAAGCGCTCTTTTTCATCGGCAAGAATGACACGCGCAGATGGCAGCCCAAGACTCGCGCCAAGCGCTATGTGTTCTTGTATTCAAGCAGTAACAGGCGAGGGGAGCTGACCAGTCCTTCCAGTCGGAAAAATTGGTGGATGGGCTTTTGTCCGCTGTCTTCGAGATCTCTCCCGTGTCCTTCGAGCTCCAGACCTAAGCTGAACAGCCGGCTAGTTTGCCTGAAAAATAGAATTGATGCAGACAGACATGCACAGTTGAACCAGTGGCGCAATTCCACTCACGGCTTCCAAATACCTTTCACCAGCCGCTGTCTTACTGTTAGCACAGGGCGAATTTGCAGTCCTGCCTGACCGTGCTTTTTATAAGCAAGGACTTCAATACGTGCCTCTTTTGCTAGCACTGATGGTTGCCTGGAACGACAACCTCCTGTTAGCTTGCGAGGCCTTTCGCGACCTGTGATCTTTTGGAAATGGGTGCTGTACCTTGAGTTGTTACACCTACGTACCTCCTCCTTTAAACAAATTACAATAAGAAGTAGGGTGTTGAAGGGCAAAGGGCCGTTCTGAACCATTTCAGCACTTCACCCGCAGTCGCCGATCCACTGGCAAGATGATTCCAACATTAGTAATGTGCCCTTGCCAAGATTATTGCTATCCCATTTTGAAACCTTGACAAGAAAAGTTGAAGATAATATATAAGTCTGTACTTACGTCAAAAATAGGATATATGCTACACCGTCATCCTCTGGACCTCCTCTTCTTGCTGGGGGCGACAGTACGCTCCTTGCTAGTCCAAGCCTGCATGCGCACAAGGACCCTTGTTTCACCAAGTATCCAACCAGCAATATCATATTTTAGTAGAAAGTATATAATGTGTGCAGTTGTTGTCGGAATGTGTAGGCCTGACTGGTCTGATCATCATTACGTCCCTGCAAACGGTTGATTTCGAGCTGTTTCAGGGTTTTTCTTTATATAAAACAAAACAATCTTTAGCGCAGTAAAATAACACTGCACATTTTAGCACTCTAACTGATTATACAGGCCGCAGCTTTGTTAATCTTCCTGCGCTGGTTGTGTCTGTGAGAGCCACCCTTTCCTAAGAGAGCGTCCACTTCCCATCCGTGGGAAATGCAAGTGCGTATTGACTTTTCTTCCTAATATAAAAACTAAACTTTAGTTATTCTCATTTACACAAACGTTTTTTGTGTTGATCACGGTAGGCGCCAGGAACAGTACCTTACAATTTGGACCAAATGTTCTTGGAAGGCTGGTGCGTGTCAGCATACGTCTGATGAAGGCGAAACTGTAGGGAAGGTCGAACCACTTCAGTTAAGCTATTCATTGTGGCGGTGACGCCACAGCATATGGGCGGATTGTTGGTGTAGAGATGTTCGTTGTTTTGATTCGCGTGACGTTTCGTGCGGATGTGCGAAGAGCGGTCACTGCCATCTACAAACACGCGGACAGCTGGAGTTGAGTGCGGAAAGTGGGTTGTTCAGGTAATATGTGCAAACTGGTGTGAGTTGGTTTATGCACAGGAATTGTCAGCCATGCATGGACAACTGCATCTTTGACGCCCCCAGCGGCGGCACCGTAGGGAGAGCCCTCAGCAATGCTCGTTGACCTTTCCGGCTATAAGACCCTGCAGCAGGGCATGGGCATGGAGTAGACTTCCAAAAGTACCTTTAGTGTGCCTGCTTTACTAGCGACATCGGGAAATCCAAATTCGTATAAAAGGGCATGGAATGCCATGAAGTCACTAAATTGAATTGGGAAAACAACTTATTCCATGTTCCTCTTGGGAACACGCACAGAGAAGCCATTGCTGCTCAAAGTGAACTGGCCACCTCCTACAACCATGCCACTCGTAAGCGTTTACAGAGGACCTAGCAAGAGCACCTCCGCAGTTTTCACTTAAAAGAATGGAGTTCCAAAAATATGTTGCATGCTTGTGAAAACTCGGCAAGCCGCAGCTGTTGAGGGAGGCCGCTAAGTATTGAATGGTGCCTCATGCATGATGTGCAACCCGCAGCCTCAGTAACTTCTAGGATTCTGCTTTCTGCCCTCTGGCTTGCCGTCGGTACTTGAGATTTACTGCGCCGCTGGCTCATTGACCTTGTTCAGAGCGCTTATCCTTGCCGCTGCATTATCTGCATTCGGTATGGTGATAGAGAATGGGCAGCACGGTGCCTC
>JRZD01029971.1:0-18486 GCA_000826945.1 Eimeria nieschulzi | reverse complement strand
ACCGACGAAAACAAGGTCGGCTGAACGTCTTCCGCTCCTGCCGGCCTTAAGGGAAGACACGAGGGAAGAATGGGATAGGCCAGCCGCAATAAAATTAAGCGTTTCCAACCACCAGCGTGGGTGTCGCGAAATTCTAGCACCGCCCAACGAGCCACAAACGACACCTCCGTCTGAAACGGATAGCATGGAGATCGCCTCTGATCGCCACCACGTCGGAAGCAACATCTGCAGCAGAAGCAATAGCTGCCGCAGAAACAGGTGCAGCAGCAGCAGCAGCAGATGCAGAAGCAGGTGCAGCTGCGATAGAAGCAGCTGCAGTTGCAAACTCTGTGGAAGCAGCTGTAGCCAGAGGAGCAGTAGGAGCAGCAGCTGCATGAGCAGCAGCAACTGCAGCCGCTGTAGTAGTAGCAGTTGCGACAGCAACTGCAGGTCCCACGGCAGCAACACACCTACGTCAGCCCAACAGAGTACCATGGTGGATGCAACTGAGACTGATACGGTATGCCAAATGGAAACTAACCAAGCGCCCGGTATTTTCAGCCAAAATGACGCCAGCAACAGCAGGGAAAGAAGCATAGACGGTGATGACGTCGGTACTGTTAATAGAGAGGGCAGCGGGAGCATTACCATCTTCGAAGCAGGGAGCGGGAGCATGACAATCTTTGAACTAGGAAGCGAGAGCTTTTGCGAAGGCTACACCTATGGCAACAGCATGGGTGACGCCAGGCAAGACGAAGACAGCCTTACCGACATGACCCTTTTCAAGTCTTGTGAATTCTTTAATACGGAATTGGAGAGCGGGTCGTCTGAGAAGGGCCAGGGATTCCTACATACGGAGGAAGTCTCCCCTGAGGCAGTGGCCAGATCGTCTATCGGCGGAGGGCACGCGAGCGCCAGGTTGAATTCTGGGGATTTCACGTTTAGCCGTGAAGATGACCTCCAGGCTGTTGCGGCGGAAGTGAGGCCACGTAGAACAGACGACAAAGAAGAAGCTCCTGGCGCTGATTCCGAGTTGCATCAACAAATGGATTTAGGAGCTGCAGCGATAACAAGCAGTGAGGCTCACGACACAACTACGGATTCACAAGACTTCTTTTCTGCTCCAGCGGCAGAGACAGCGAGCGCGTTTATACATGTTCAGGATATGACATGGAAATCAACATCTGCTGTTGGTACTGCGGAAATCCAATTTGATATCGGAAAAGGGTCACAGCAAGAAGATCAGGCGGCTCCAGAGGTGTGCAATAAGACCAAGCGAACTGCGCGAGGCTTTAAAAGCAGCTGTGGTGTCTTGGCGACTTTCTTCGAGCGGAAGCCGCGGAAGAAGCAAGGAACTAAGCTTATTTCAGATCAAGACGACCAACAAGATTCTCGTCCTCCGGCCCCGGTGCTCTCAGATGTAGATGGCGGATTTCCAGCGGCGTTGGCGGGAGCTTCAGAACGGAGTCGCCAACAAAGCCTCCAGGAAACACACGAATTATTGAGCTCTTATGCTCTGCCTCAACTGTGCCATAGAGACAGCGACCACTTTGAAGATGCGAAACATAATGCATTTGAGGAGCAACCGGGCTCTAATGCCGCAGAACGGAGAGGTGCATCTATCTTAGAGCCCCAGACTCTCCCGTTTTCCGCTATGCCACCAGAGCTAGAGCACCGAGGCACTCTCCCCTGCAGCCGGCAAGTATGTCTTGGGGAGACGCTGGAATGTCCGAAAGCTGTAGACCCTTGCTTTTCAAACCTGTCGAAGACACTGCAGATGTCTAGCGTTTTAGTTTTCTCCGGCCCTACCGAGGTGGAGGCCGATAACCTTCAAGATGCAATCAAGATTTCGGTTGAGCAGCAACACCCATGCGAAGCTCGAGGGTCAGAAGAAGCATTCTTGTCAAAGTCGCCACTCTTCGTAACTTCAGTCCTATTCCAAGAGCCGCGATGGAAAGATCAACGGAGGCAAACATCCCATACAGAGGTAGCCCATCCGAAAGCGCAGGAGACTCGTCAGTCAAGCCTACCCATTGCATTCCAGACATGGAACGTTTCTACCCGTGCCACACGAAACGAGGAAGATAGCGATAACTTCCAAGACGCGGATGAAAGTCCGACTGAGGAAAAAGCAGACTCGGATGGCGTGAGACCACAAGGCATTTCTCTTCCAGAGCCCCCCACCTGCCTCTTGTCACCACGGCTGGAGAGTCAAGCCTCGCGAGGCTGCAGTAGGCAACTATCTCATGCGGAGGAGCTGGGGTGTACGAAAACGCAAGCTTCCAGCCAGATATCGCAGGTGGAAAGCATCTGTGCCCTTCCCGCGCCTTTCGAGGTGGACGGCGACGGTTTTCAAGATGCAGCCGAGAATTCAGCTGAGGAGCACAATCATCAAACTGGGGGGACAGAAAACGCCTCCCCCTCACAAACTCCGATAGTCCCTTCTTGGGTCACTGCACTAGAGCCGCAGCAGCAGGACTTTCGCAGCAGTAGCAGACAAGTATCCTGTGAAGATGGTCGCCAGTCAAGCCTGCCCAAGACACTCCAAATGCCAAGCATTGGTGCGTGTCATGCACAGGGCGAAGCAGGCGGTGATAGCGTCAATGTGAAAGAGAGTGCGTCTGAAGGTAGAGCTGCGGCAGAAGCCGTGGGGGCCAACTATTTTTCCGCAGAGCCGCTGGCTCCCCCGCATTTTGGGGTATCAGTAATGCCGCAACCTCGTGAATGGCAAGGCTACAGTAGACAAGTATCCATCGGTGCAAAAGGTTCAAAAACGAAGTGGCGTCACCACTCAAGGCTAGTAACGATAGCCCAATGGCGAAGAATGTGTGCACAACCGAAAGGTTCTCGAAGATCCAGCAGGCAAACATCCCATGGGAAGGATCTGGATCCTCAGGAGGCACAAGAGCGTCGGCAATCCAGTCTGCCGGACGCATTCCTGTTTCGGAGCTTTTCTGGATCTGATGTAATGGCCAATGTGGACAACGATTGTTTCCAAGATGCTTCAGATAATGCATTTGAGTTTCAAGGATTCGACGATGCTATCCATCGTGGAGCGACACCTTTTCCAGAGCCAGTAACTTTCTTGTCTTCTTACACAAATCACCACGCAAAACCGGAAGAGCCCCCGGGTAGCAGCAGGCAAAACGTCAGTGGGGAGCAACTGGCCGATCCGACGAGACTCGGGTTTTGCCAGCCGAACCTGCCAAAGCCTCAGCAGTTAATGAGCACGCCGCAACAACAGCAGATTCAAGGCTCTCGAGGCTGCAGCAGAGAGGCATCCCATAAGGAACCGCTGGACGGTCAGTCGCACATTCCGGAGATGATTGACGCAGCACAACTAAATGACGAAAGTGGTGGCATCAGCGACTCGGGAAATGAAGGCAGCGGCAATTCTAGGCAAAGCAGTTATGCAGCCAACAGATGGGACAGCGGGAGTGGCATGAGGGCCGGCAGCGTGCATGGCGGTAGTCACAACGGCGGGAACACTAGCGGCAACGGCAGCAATGACAGTGTAAGAGGCAGCAGCGGCAGTGACATCAGCGGCAGTGACATCAGCGGCGGTGACAGTGTAGGAGGAAGCAGTGACACCAGCAGCCGCAACAGTGACAATGTCAGCACTCTTAGCACGGATTTTGTTTCTTACGAGACGTGGAGTTCCTGCAGGGAGTTTGGCAGCATTATCAGCTGTACGACAAATGGCAGTGGTGTGCTAAGGGAGGGAGGAGGGGAGGGACATGCGCCTCCTGTCTGCATGTCTGCTGCACATACCGAGATATTGCCAGCATGCGTTGTAAGTGAGGAGCGAAGAGATTCTCTGGCTGTAACGGATGAGTCACAGCTAAAACCTTCTCAGATCGGCACCGGCCACGGATACAAACATTCAGAGAGCCTCCCAAAAGATAACCAATGTGGTAAGCAAACAGGGGGAGAAATAGTCACTTCAGCAAGCAGCAGCTCATTGCCTACCTCAGAGATCAGGGCAGCAGCAAGTCATCCATCGTCGACAGCTCCTCCAGCTGAAGGCATGAGGCCTAGCCCGATTTCTGGCTTCGCTGCCTCTCTCTCTTCTTGGGCGCAAATGGTGTTCGCCCCTCGGCCCCACACCGTTGAGGGCAGCGCTTCTACTACGGTACAACAGGAACCACAAGAAAAGGCCAACAGAGCTGACTCAGAACGCACAGAAGCGGAGAATTCTAGCCGGCATGATGTGCCTCCAGTTCAGATGAGTTGCCTCTCTGTGTGTGATTTTCCTGCCTCAACGGATCATCCGAGGAGAACTGCTCTGCAATCGCATCCACCTGGTCCGGCAGAAGCTCTTCGAGAGCACCTGAGGGAAACACCTATTGCTGAAAGGGAAGGACTCTCACAGACTTTCGAAAAGTGGATAAGTGGCAGGGAACAGCATGCCACAGCATCTGACCAAGGAGACTCTCAGGCGCCATCCGGCTACCCAGCAGGCGACTCCTCATACTCAGGGGGCACTCGCCTTCGTGAGGCTCGTGCAGAGGGACTGGCAGAGATTTGCGCCGAAGCGGAACAACAAGGACGCAAATCCGCTTCAGAAGACGATGAGGCCTACGAGGATAGTTTTCACGTGTCTTGCTCCTCCTCTGAAGAATCGAATGTGCCACGCGAGGATACCTCGGGGCCCAGTGGGGTGGAAACATTTGGGGATACCACCGATGTAAAGAAAGTAGAAGAGAGTCATTTTAGCAGTGTTCATCCCTCTAGTGAAGGTTCCGAGTCGCCGGTTTCTTTGGAGTCCCGTTGCCCGGAAACGTTTCAGAGCTTCACTAGCCGCAGAGATGCTGATTTCGGGATCCTTCGTGACTCGCTCCTCTCTGAAAAACCAAAGCTTTACGGGCAGATGGCGTTTGAGCCCCGTCGTTCGGAAAGTGTCCAGCGATCCGTAGATCGCTTGGGAACGTCGCAGAGTTCCATTGACCCCACGGATGCTGATAGCGGGATCTTTCGTGATGCTTTCCTCTCTGAAAAACCAGAGACTCACACGAAGATGGCGCTTGAGCCCCGTCATTCGGAAAGCGTCCAACGATCTGTTGATCGCTTGGGAACGTCGCAGAGTTCCGGTGACCCCACGGATGCTAATAGCGGGATCCTTCGTAACGCTCTGCCTTACTCTGAAAGGCCAGAGGCTTTCAGGAGGACAGCCTCTCAGTCCAGCCGTGCGGAAAATTTCCAGCGATCCGTTGGCCGACTGGCGACAGAAAGAAATCTTATCAGTGCAGCTCGAAGCTCTTCTAGAGACTCCAACCAGCAACATGAGGGGATCTTGGAGTTTCGTAGTGAAGCGGCAGCGGAGCACTCCACTGACGTCAAGAAGGGCTACATCGAGCTGGCGCGGAGCTGTATGCATTCGTTCATCGAGTCCAACAAGAAAGACAATGGATTAGAGCGGAGTGTAGAAAAAGATGCTTCCTTAAGAGCAAACGACCTAGAGAACAAAAGGCAATACAGCTATCCTTCGTTTGCTGTATCTCATCGAGCTCCGCAACAAGAATCACGTTTTCAAGAAAAAAAAATTGCAGGCCTCGGGAGTCTCCCAGAAACACCTGCAAACCGCACATCTGCCGAACATCTGAGGGAGCGCTTTGCACAGGAGCAGTTGAAGGCAGAGACGAAACATCTACAATTTAGAGACCAACCTCCAGTGCTGCTACCATCTCTAGTCACAATGGCGTCTGAAGCCGCACTGCCCGTGGCCGGAATTTTCAATCCAAGAACGGACCATTTGAAGCATCTGGATTTAGCAACAGCAAATCATATTGTGGATGAAACGCTACGATTTGCTCTTAATAAGCCTCGCACCGCTCAAGCGCGGCTAGAGGCTCGACCCTGTCAGCGCAGTGCAAAGATGGAATTGCTCCTGGGGCAGGCAGCAAGAGGGGGGCCCTCCAAAGTCACCGATCCGGTGCCGGATGCTCCTACCGCTTACCCGTTACTAGAGAAATCGTGCATTTCGGTTCCTTCCCAGGGAGCGGCGGCGAAGCGACTAGCGCTGCAGCAACCCGCCTTAACGTGCAGCCTGCCTCCCATCTTTTGTGGTTCTTGTATGTCTGACTCGTCTTTGTGGAATCTGCAGTTGAGGAGGCGGTATTCTCCGGCTGATAAGGTTGTTAGCAGCCCAAGTGAAGTGCGTGCTACCAAGGAAGATCTGCATCGCGGAGCTGCAGCACAAAGGGAACAGCTGAGCTCAAGTCAAGCGAAGGCAGTCTGTGGCTCACCCAGAGAGTCAACCCAGAAGGAACGTGAGCGGCAGGCAGTGAAGCTGCGGCAGTGGACCTCTCTGGAATCTCCACTGAGAGAGGTGCTTGGTGCACCGTCAGCTGCATTAGGTGCACCATTGCCGGGCTTGCCAAAGGTAAAAGAGACGGGCCGGTCCATCTCGGCCGACACTGCTTTCCTTCTGGCTAGGAAGAAGACACGGGAATCCCCGCTACACAAAATGCCAAAGCCACGCAGGCCATGGGCTTGTGGAGAGCCTGTTTCTGCTTTTAAAGAGGAGTCGAAAGCTGCCTTCCGGACTTATGTCCATAAGCCAGGCTGCAGCTGCCCTCTGTGTTTGCCAGTGTGGACAGCTCCAAGATCCTCTGGGTTATTCCGAGACAATCCCATTCAAAGTCACGGGCAGGGGTACTCGTCCAATGAGGCCTCTAGTCCTCGCCTGCAGGGCGGACTGCCTGTAGTCCCACTTCAACCTGGATGCTATGCAGCAGCCCCAGCAATGCGCATTGTGTCCTCTCCCGTAGGCCCACATCCTGGTTTTCGTATGAGTACCGGAAACGCTCCCCAATATGATTCTTCAGCAAATGTACCTTGCAATTCTCGTGGGGTTGCTGTGGCCCCTTCGAGCTATTATAATGGCCAAGCAAACGCCGTAACTGTTTCTACGCCGCATCAGGACTACCCCCAGCAACAGTTGCACAGCCCCCGCGTGCAGACAGTGGGGTGCAGTAACTGGGGGTCTTCCCTTGAACCACATGCTGCAGATCGAATGAGTGTACCTCCGGCTGCGGGCTTTCCAGCCATCGCAGAAGGAAGTCAGCAGGAAGGAGGGGAAACCTACGGAACTCCAGCCTTTGCTCAGTCTCCAGTCTCTCATACAATGATCAATGCGGCGGTGCCAAGCGAAGGGCCCCATTCTGCAGTGCAAAGTCGATGTGTGAGCTCTGAAGAACTCGAACAGATCAGAATGCAACAGCAACAGCAGCAACAGCAGCAACAGGAACTAAAGAGCAGGCAGGAAGAATTGGAGAAACAGCAACTTAAGCAGAGACAGGAGCTTGAGAAGGAGAGGCAGCTTTGGAAGGAGGAACGCGAAAACCTGGAAAAGCAACGCAAGGCGTTTGAGCAAGAGAAGCACGATATCCTGCAAGCTCGTCTGCAGGCCACACTAAGAGGCACAAATAGGAGGAATGAACTTAGTGTTGATGCTGGTGTAGCCAACATTGAGGCGTTGCCAATTGGCAATTCGCAGGGCCCCCATGAGCTCTCAAGACCTGCAACACCTCGAAGACAGCCGGGCTCTCCTCATCGTCATACTTCTTCCACTTCTAACATCGTTCGCTCCATTACGGGGTCTGGTGTTGGCGACATGCAGTCGGGCTTCCGGAAGGGATGCGCTGCGGCCGAGGCTGACTGCTTTGAAGAAAAAGAGGCGTCGGTCACAACAAGCGGCCGCCAGCAACATCTTCAACATCCTTGCCCTTCTAACCGCTTCTTTAGCCGATCTGCAAGCATCGACACCACAGATGACAAAGAAACCAGTAGGCGAGAAAGAGTGCATAGTGGTTTTGCCGCGCTTCTTTCTTGAACTAGGTTTGCTGTGGCCACTGGTCTCTGCCATGGCGTCAGTAGCAAACGCACTCAAAATACGTTTTCTTAAGTCCATCATACTGGTAGTGGTTGCTCCTGACAGTCTATATTGTTTCTTGTGCTTTGCATCAGCTGCGCGTCCCCCGGAAGATTTACACACCGACCCCTCAATGGCGTAAGCGACGCGCTTTGAGTTTCACCAATGCAGTGAAACACTTCTCATGTGCTTTCATGCTGATATTATACAACGTTGGTCACGCTTTCTTGAAGAATCTTGAGCAAGAGCACCCCCGCAGAAACGTTACGTGTTGCTTTGTGGGCGCGATCTTGCTCGCAGGCTTTCTACGGCGCTGGAAAAGATAGCCAAGCTTCGCATGAAGCTCGAAACCCTCCAGCAGCAACTGGAAGTGCAGTCCCATGAAGTGTCGAATTACTACAACTCTCTGAAAGCCGTGAGTAGTCAGAATCTTCGAAATGGGTTCGTTTCTGAATGTCCAGAATGATGGGTTGCAAGCTATTGTCGGACTACGGACATGCGGACATGTCTGAAAGTATTTGGCGTGAACGCCCTTTGCTGTGCAGGCCCAGCAGGTCCATAGTTCGCTGCAGCAGACTGCCGCCGACTGCCGCGTCTGTTACGGAAGACGCCATACCCAGCTGCAAGAAGTGGATAAACGCCTCAGTGTGCTAACGGTGAGGCATATACCGAGGAGGGTGTTTGTGCTCTCCTGGGAGCTGAAGGGTTCCTTTTGAGGGGCACTGCTGATAATCGATTGCTTCTAGCAGAATAGGCCAAGTTGGCAGAGGAATGTGCATAGAGGCCCAGGTCAGAGCAGTACAGTCCATATCACAAGGTGCCTATCTCTCTCTCGTTTCGTATCTTCTCGCTCGTTTTGTATCTTAGGCCCAGGAACTCCACCCGTGCTCTATAGAGGAGTTGGAAGAATTGGCACAAGAATTAGAAGGAAGTGCGTCAAGTTCAAACCGAGCCTCTCAATGCTCATACGTTTGTTGGCTATCCATCTCATTTGTGTTGCAGTTTAACTTGTGCTTTCCTTATCAGCCCAATACAAGTTGACTGTAGTCCAGGCACAGCGAGCGGGAGGTGCGGTGGAAGAGAGCCGCAAGAAGCCTAAGCAGCTGCTGCCGTACTCCTCCAGCTGCCTGCCAGAACCGAAGTCCTCGGTAAGCCTTCAATAGTATCATGACTTATCGCCTCAGTTTTGGGTTGGGCAGCAGATCGTCTCTAACCGCGCGCGCACAGGGGAGACCGCTATGGGAGCCTCCTCCTTTCCTTTTCAACCAACGATTTCTGTTTCTTCGGGATGCCCAAGAGAGACTTCGCGTCGCGTAATAACCACAGTATTAAGCTCACACACGAATTGGCGTGGATGATGTCGTGCATGCGTTCGCAGTTTGCAATCCCAGAGGAGCCTGTCGCTCGTATTGGGCCCGACGAATGCGTTGCAATGCACGAGTCCGCTCTACAAGAAATCAAAGGTTTGACAGAAGACCTCGAGCATATTAAAACCGTGCATATCCAGTACAAGAAAGCGTACAAGAGGCTGCAAGTGAGATGCGACATTCTTTTCCGCTTGCGTTCTTCTTCGCTGCCGATTTTATTATCAAAGCTGATACCTTGTAAGTGCTCTAGTCAATTGATACAAAATGATCTGCTCTGGGAACTCAGGGTCTAATGTCTCAAGAAATAAATAGCTTCGATGTAGACCTCCAAAAGCTTGTTGCCATTGAGAAGAACTTGGAAAATAAACTACGTAGACTATTGTTCCTCAATGGTGACGCAAACTACGCAGGTACGTAGCAAACGCATGGGTGATCCTGTTGCTATGTGGTAGCGTTTACTTTGCAGCTTCAATTCAAGCCGTGGGATGACATGCTCCTTTTGTTGTCTCGTTTCTGCTTGTTAATGGTTCTGTGTTTTTATGACTGTGCGTCGGTTGCTGTCGCTCATACAGAATTGTCAGATGCGCAGATGCAGGAGTACTTCCGCGTAGTGAACCTCTCCATCCGCAAAGTTTACAGGGAGATTGCCTTGAGAGAATCGGGAGACAGCAGGCAGCATGAACCACGCAGCAGCGGTGGGTGGTTTGAATAGCCGTATAGATGCATCCACACGACCAAAGCAAATTGACGCGTAAGAATATGTGCCATCGCGCGTAGAGGCAATATAGAACTTTTGTAGACTGGGACTGTGGGTATGCATGGATCCCGGTTGCAAATGGATGCTCACAAGTACTGCCAAATGTTACACCAGTGGCAGATTCAGCTACGAAACGACTGACCTTCAAACTCCATATAACGGCAGTCCAGATTGGTGCGCAACTGGGCGACTTTGCGTAGGACTATCGCTTGGGCTCAATTGTGGGCAGGCAAAGCCCCGTAGAAGCAGTCACGACAACGGATACAATGTAGACCGCGGAACACGAACCCAGAGCACCAGCTCAGCAAATCGCAGTGGTAAACCTCGGTGCCACACACATGGCGGTAACCTTCTTCCCACTGTTCATCCCCCGAGGAATACCAAAAGTATCAGCAGCACTTGCAGCTCCATCCACGTTCCGTTCATCGCCCGCAGCAAGGCCGGCAGCATTGCAACACAGCATATGCTGATGCAGGACAGCCGATCCTTACCTTGCAAGACGTCGTACGAGCATGCGGCACCTCTCAAGGTACTTGGGACTCCGCGTCCATGAGGTGAAGAAGATGGCATCCGGTGGCCCCCGATCTCGAATGATGATGATTTCGACGTTTTTCAGTCATCGGTGAAATCGTCAATCAACAACCAACCCTTTTGGCACCTTAGCTGCACCTGCAGCTTCGTGATATGCGCGAGGGATGCGTGCAGTCATCAAGGAGGTATAATAGTGCCAAAACCATAAAGTTATAGACATGATATTGTCAACGATCACAATTTGAATTTATGCAAGTGCTGGAATTCGCCGGAGAGCCAGCATCATGCAACCTGGGGAATAGAGTTGCTGCGATATTTGAACACACATTGATCTAGCTCCTAAGCAGCAGAGTATGCCAGTAGTTCCGCAGTTGCAGCAAACAGTAATGGCCTGCTGTCAGGGCTGCCCGAGAGAGTCTTTCGAAAACGCCTTTGTTCATGATTGACGGCGGAAAATATTGGTGTTCTGTGACGATGGTAGTCGTTGATCTAATCCTCCCAGTTTGTCAGGTCTGGGCTGCGTTGCTACTGCAGTCGAATTTTGCCGGTGTATGTAATCCCTATGCTTTCGCTTTCGAGAAACCAGCTTCACGGATGTATGCCGGAAGGGATTTTACTGCCTTACTGCAAAACTCGAGCAATTTGCAAGTGCTACTTCGTACTGCTTGTGATGGGCGGTTCTCTGACATACAGTGCTGGGTTTTTCAAGCAATCGCGACGAAAGAAGTCGCGGCTATTGCAGGCTTGCCTAGGCGGCAGAAAGTTGTAATTGATTGGAATGTATAGCTCCGCGAGAGTCCGTGACTCAACCAGCGACACAAGTCACTGCTGGGAAGGGACGTTCGTGGCTCTTGCGCACGCAAACTCCCAAATGTTGGTCTCCTGTCGCACCAGAGCGCCACATCGCCGAGCAATCCAAGATGCGGATGGCGCTCCTTTACCCTAGAATAGATCATGATTGCTGTTCAAAGCCCGCAAGGCTTCTCCTTCGAGAAGTTTCCTCCGGGCTTTTGCCCCTTCTAACTTTCGCGCTTCTTCTTCAGCATTCCGCTTTTTTCGGACCTTTTGAGCAGCTTTGTACTGTAGTTTTATGTCCTCTTTGCTAGCAGCCCATCGCCAGTTGGTGGACTGTTCTTCCAACACTACTGGGGGTCCATGCGCCGTCTATCCACCCTGCAGGCACCATTTCAAGTGCAACGTCAAACTCTTTTAGGATTGCATTGCGTTGTTGTTCCACCAAATGTTGTTGCCAATTAAAGAGATCTTTGGGCATGAGGCTCTCGTTTAGATGTGGGGATGCCGAAGTAAGCATATCTCGCAACCTTGAACAGAGCCCCTGCTGGATTATCATGTGGCCTTCCAGCCTGTCCTGGTGCACCCTTCTGGGTTCGTTTGGAAACCGGTGCTCTTCGATTTGTTGAGTAGTGGTTGAGCTGCCTTCTCCTGGAATTGGGCTGCTAAGATCCCATGATTCAAGAAAGACCTTTTGGTACTTTTCAGGGTCTTGGAGATGCAACACGTCTGCTTTCCGTGTGCAGCGCCGTGCTATAAGACCTGCCAGGTGTTCAACAAAAACAGCCGATGTCTCCAAGTCCTGCGGAAGAACTCCCTGCTCGTAGCTGTGGATGTACTTTGCAACTGCAAATAAGACGCCATGTGGATCGGATGCCGCCCCACCAGATCTCCCGTCCTCGTGGAGCATTTCACAACTTCCCATATCTAAGGCTTCCCCAAATGACAGAAGAGGAGCAGTAAGCGGCTGCTCTGGAAAGTCGATGGGGCTCCGGGGGATAGTGTTGAAGGAGACAAGCCGCCAAAAGTAGACGCGCTGTGCATCGGTGCGCCCTCCGATGTCTATTAGGGAATCTGCTGTGAAAACAAGATATTGAAAAATGCGGAAGCCAACAATGTGACTAACAGGGCCCTTACAGAGAACCCAGCCAGCAAAGTTGTCGACAGCATGGCTTTGCTGCTGCATCATGCGGTTTTGCTGAGCCATGGCAGCTGGATCCGCTTCGGCCTGAAAAATCTCCTCCAGCTTTATCTTCATGAGGTCTTGCAAGCGTCGGCGCGTACGCAACAGAGGTTGTATGTAGGTAAAGACGAAGGCCAGGCTTGAGGGAGTGAGCAACAAGCGACTCTCGAGTTTCAGATTCGCGAGTGATGCCTTCTCGTCATTTAAAAGGGGAACTATTTGGTGACCAAAGCACCGTCGCAGTACACAAGACCAGTTGCTGCACGGAGACCCTGGCGGCTCCAAGGTCTTTTCATCCTTCGAGCATGTGCTGCAGTCTTTCCGTGCTCTCTGGGAGGCCTCTTCTGTGTCCATCACCCAAAGCCCTAGCTTCCTAAAGGTGCCGACCTCTTCTCGCACCTCAGCTGCTGCGGTAGGATCGAGTAGTTCCGTTTCTTGCAGCCACTGAAGAAGAGTCTCTTGCAACGTCGAGCTTTGGTGCTTGATGCCTTGCTGAAAAGACGTTGTCGTGCCTGGCATGTCCCTTCTCAGGGATGTACTGCGCGGGCGATTTCCTGCCTGCAGGGCAGTGCAAGGCTCACCTTCGAGCTCTTTGAGAAGATACTTAAGGCCAATATGGGCCCATGTGGTTCTTCCAGTAGGCCGGTCATCACGCGTAACGCGCTGCAGATCTCCAATCACACCAATTGGGACCCTACAGCAGCTATTGGAGCATTGAGAAAACAACTTTCTGGCCCCATCAGGATCGGTGTGTGGCGGTTGTTGGCGCCAGGTGTTCGATTTTTGCAAAACAGAGAGGGGAAGTTGTTGGGATGCGTGATGCAGCAGAAAAACAGATGCCGGAAGGCCCCACATGGAGGGTCCCGCACCTTCTGGAAGTAACGTTGTCTTCGGTGCTTGAGGGGCTTGCCCGCACGCAAATGACTCGGCAATCGCCGTAGCCAAACGATCTGTTTGCAGCAAAGTTCTTTTTCCCTCTCCTGAGAAGGAGCACCCTGGTACTGCTCTCTCCTGCTGCCTGCCGTATTCCCCCGTCGACAACCCGCGCCGAGAAGCTGCAGCAACGGTTTCTTCTGCAGCTGCCGCTGCCCCCTTCCTTTGAGGGGCAAGCAAAGCCGCTGCCTGTATATCATAAAGTGCTACAGAGGATGGACAAGCGTGGACGCCGCCCTCCTGCTGGTGCCTCGTGTGCTGCTGTTGCTGCTTTGCAAGATCCAGGCACTCCCAGCAGATGGCGACACTGCTCTATGCAGATGGCATAGTACCGCGAGGATTTGTTTCGGATTCGCGAATCTCTGGATTCCTTTTGCGGCAGCGGAGATGAGCGGAGGCAGTCGTGGCAGCTAGGAGTTGTTGGTGTTGCAACCGGATTTTCGGCTGCACTAGCTTCTCCAGCACGCTATCTATGCAAGCACGAGCAGCTGCTGTTTGCGACTCAAGACAGTAAGTCGGCTCTGTAGCCTCGACCTCTCCTTCCCTACCATAAGTCGTATCCGCTTCGTTGTCCTCATCTTCATAACCTGTTTCACAAAATTTGTTAGGGTTGTTGCGGCCCCGCGGGTTGGTTTTGGCTGTCGCTGAATACTGCAGATGAGCAGTCCCCACCAGCCCCTACTCGAGGTGCATGTTTGTTGGCCTATCTCTTAGAGAGATCGCGCTTCGTTCAGCAGCGCGATGTCCTTGCTTTTCCAGAGGGAGCACGGCACAAACCCAAAGTCGCGAAAGCCCCCAAAAGACACTGCAGCGTTACATACGGTTCCTCGCAAGCAAGATGAGCAACACGGGTTTCGCTTTGTTTCGTGGTTACTACTGTCAGCGCTCGGCCAGCAGGTGCTTGAGGTGTCATGCAGGGAGCCCCCGAGTGAGCAACAAGACACATCAAGTCTTTGACTAGGCCTGCAAGGACAGGAGGGGCAGCAGTAGCAAAGACGAGATTTCGACACGAACATGACAACCGCCGGAGCCAACAGAAAGAGAAGCAACTCCTCTAGGTGGGGCGAAGGGGGCAGCAACAATGCAGCGCCAATGTCCGAACCTCCATTGGCAAGGCCAGCAGAGATATCCAACTCGCTAAGACTGAGCAGTAAGAACTCCCGTGCTTGACCTGCAAAAGCACCAGCGTTACCACATTGCAAAACGAGCCTCCCCTCATTTATTCCATGGCACGGATTTCGTAGGAAAAGCGAGTAGCTGTTGAGCGATCCTGCCGGCAACAGCAAAGGTAAAGTCTGAAACGCAAACAAGAGAATGGGTATCAGTGTGGCCGTACTATCGGGGTAAAACGGGCCGTTGCTGTAAAGAATCGATTGTTCGGCGATGCGGCAGATGCGGGACGTACTGATTTGTTCCTTCAACCTTACGCTATTCCTTCCCTCTGCATCTAACGCTAAAAGCTCCCTAAGGAGGCGGTGGGACACGCCGAAGAAAGGGCCGTCGTGCAGCGCATGGCGTTCTTCCGCGTCCTCCGGAGGGTCGCTCCTCCGAGACAACTCCGAATCCCCATGGTGGCACCATCGAGAAAGATTGGCCGAAACGTCGCTCGATTTACGATGCCATGATGGCCCGCAAGGATACCACGGCGGCCTCATAGGGTCAGTCTCTGTCTTCACAGGGAGTGCATGGAGAGTATCATTCATAGGCCCCCTTTGTAATTTTGCTTTGCTGCGGAGATTCCTTGACGGCTAATGATTCCCTCGACTGGGGTTCAGTAGCTCTCGTACTGGTTCTTTCCATAAACTGGTTGGCAGCAGCGGCCCCACGGAGAGCCTCTCTTGCCGCCCTTCTTTGTTCCGCTGTAGCTTTCATATGTTGTTCTGCCCTGTCGGAATCGGCCTGATGCAGCTCCAGGAGTTTGTTGACGGCTCGTAAGCCTTGTGAAACAAGATCGAAGAGGCAGCCCTCGTGCCGAATAGCACCCCATGCAGCAGCTTGCGCTGTTTCTGCTGCTTCGAGCAGCATTTCCTCGAACAGTTCTTCGTCTTCCCCATCGGGAACAGGAACGTCTCCATCTCTTTCCACGTTAGCGGAGAGGGAACCGTCACCCAATAACAGTGTTGTCGCACTTTGTTCGTTGGCAAATGGCAGCTTAGACGCCCACAGAGGCTGATTAACAAATTCCATCTGAGGGCTCCTTAGTATGCCCTGCCTCTTACCCGACGCCCCCATATCGACGGCGTTGACAGCTGCATGGAGCCACTGCAGAAGGGCTCTACGACGGCTATCTCCAAATATAAGGATCTGGGCCCTCTTTGAGTTCACTTGTGCATGAATGGGGCTGCAACGCCTCCAATAAGCACTAACAACTTGAGTAGTTTCTGCTACTGCTTCCAGTAGCTCTCTCATGCCTCCTCTTTGTTCACCCATGTGATAATAAGATTGCAGTGGTTGCGAATCTGTGAACGGCGCTGCAGCAACAACACTTTCCACTTTATCAACGTGCTGCCCAACCAACAACGCCCACATAGAAGCTGTTTTAGCATGAGAGGCCTTCTGCTCTTGTATGTGATGCAGGCGGCCGTGGCCCTTGGCTCTTTTTGAGTTCCCACGGGCCTGCTGTTGCTGCGCCTGCACTTGCTTTCTGCTGTAAAACTCTCTCACAGCTTCTGCAACACCGCGAATATCTATAGGGAAAAGGGCAAGGCTACCTTGACTTAATAAAAGACTGAGGAGCTCATGCACTCTCTGCAAAGGCCCTCTACTCTCCCTAGACAAATGTTCCGGAAGTCCAGATCCCAGCCTTCACAGAGCAGCAAATCCGCCAGAGGTATTCGCATCTTTACAGTGATAGAAAAGAACTGCAGGGATCCCAAGCAACTGGCCAATCGTCGGGCAATCGACGGCTGTGTGAGAATTTCAGACAACTCTCGCCGTGTTGTGTTCATCTTTTCCAGCGTAGACCGCGAAGCCGGCCAATTACCCTGCTTCTCATTAAGGAACTGGTCTACATCATTAGGGCGACGCACCAATATCGCATACAGCGTCTGCGCCAGGAGGTGTGTGAGGCGGCTCTCCGCCACCTGCAGGAGGTCCTGACATATAAACCCATCAAGGGCCCTCAAAGCTCCCAATCTCTCAGTAGGGCTTCTGGAGCGATGGCTCATAGTGCTCCCTGCAGTGCCTCCATCAGACCCATCATAAGGCTGAGGCACGCCACTGCTGGCCAACATTCCAGCATCCAAAATGGGTCTCCTCGATCAGTCCGCAAGTAGCGAGTCGTGAACAGAGATAGCCGTACTCAGAGAGCAGTCTTTGGTGTGCTATTTTCCGGCGGGCCATCCATGTCCCCAGTGAGCTGTTGAGCAAACGCCGCGCGCCCCTCCCCGCATTTCCGTCATATGCCCGTTCGTTCGACGGTTCGCAGATTAAGTATTTGGGATCCATCTTCCTCAGTAAGGCAATAGCCAAGCGCAAACGGAACATCGCGCTGCATCCAGTCTGCAGCAGAAGCTGCATCTCCGTTGCCATTTGTAGCTGCGACCAACGCTCCCAATTCAGTTCAGTGTTAGCCGCCAGGCTGGTCTCGACTCCGGATTCCAAGTGGCCCTGATGAAGAGACGGGACTTCAGAGCAGCCCCAAATTAAATGATAGGAGCACAGACAGCCAAAAAATGGTTCTGCTTGTAGCTGTCCATCCACATTCTTTGGGCAGCTGCTGTGCAGCCGCTTCCGTGAAAAGTCGCCTCGTCTCTCTGTGAAGGGTGGAACTGTTCCTGATTTAAAGAGCCACGAGGTCGGGGTTGTACGCGAAATACTTTGCCTCAAGGACTCCATCACTGCTTCTCGGCACCGTAGAATAGGCTGCTCGCGGAAGGCGTCGTAGCAAAGAACGTTGTAGGCAAAGTGGGATCAAGGCTGGTGTCCCAAATTAAAAAGTGCCTGCATGAAGCTATCGTTGATGCGGCTGAACCCGAACGGCATGTAAGCCGAGGCTAGTACAAGCTGAAGACGCCACACCAGACCTTCGATGCCGCTAGACAAGTCTTCTACCGGCTTGGAAACACCTGAAAGCTCCCGAACGACCAGTGATGCAGGCATCGCTCTGGACACGCCAGTGCATTTTGAAAAGCCTGCGCGTGTCATTTTGCTCAATATCGCGTAGAAATGTGAGATGACATCAGCAACTACTTGCAAAGACAATCCGCTGAGCAGAAGGAAGCGTCTCAACGCCCCCATCTCTTTTGAGAAATATGGCCGCCTTCCGCCTCCTCGCTGCTGCGGCTGCTCTGCCTGATGGCTTGCGTCATTCATACGCAAATCGTTTTGAATATGCCTCAAACGGATACCAAGTCGGTTGTGGAGATGAAGCATTGTCACGACATCAATGCAGATGTCGCAGGGGATGAACTCTCCCCATATAAAGCTACTGGTCCCATAGTGACCACTGTGGCTCGTCGCCGGCTCGCCGGGCATCCCTTGAAACTCTTCTGCCTTCACACGGGTCCATTTCAAAGGCTTTTGCTTTGGCCTTTAGTGCCGCTGCATCTTTTGTGAGGCCTCAGGGGCCTCCGGAAAAAAAGAATTACTCTTGCAACCAGCGGCCGCAAGTTTTGCTGAGCGAGTCACGACCAATCGCAACAACTCCACGTCATTGGGTCTGTTCTTGGCGCCTCGAGCTGTATCGCATCAGGACAGTACGTATACGCTGAAGCCGGGCGCACTGTGATTGTCTCAAGGAGAAACAGCAACAGTTCTGCAAAAATACCAGTTCCCATTCGCTAAGAGGATAAAACAACACCGAGTGAGGCTTCAACTTAGGGAATTCGCTGCCTTACGTTGGCACTCAAAGATGCTTTGTCTGTCGCTGACGATTAAGGCGGCAGCCCACATGGCGGCATCAAGGATGCCATATGCAGCACCCAGAACGACAATCCTAGCGACCCTCACAGGCAGGGCCAGAGAGCTGGCCAAGTGGCCTAGAGGGGTGATTTGCGTAAAGGGGGATGAGAGCGATCGCAGCTCCAATGCTCCTGCCAGAGACAAGAACTCAATGTATCCTCGACAAATG
>JRZD01029970.1:0-18544 GCA_000826945.1 Eimeria nieschulzi | reverse complement strand
CCACCGCCTTCTCTTCCTCCTTTCGCTCCCTCTCTTCCCTTATAACCACTGGTATCCTGGACTCTGGCTGAGGCTGGCTTGGAACTGGAAATGGGATTATTTGAATCTGCGGCTGTGCATTCGCCTGTGTCTCCGGGTGAGCTGGTTGCTCATACGGAGGTTTTGGCTCTGCCTTCCTTTCAGGTTCTGAAACTTGTATTAGCAAACATGGTAGCGCTTAAAGACAAAATGCGGCTAACCTTTAACTATCACAATTTTCCTGTTGCCACGGGAGCAAGAACCTGAGTTAACCTGTTTCCAACCCACTACAAAGGGGAAAGCTAAACATGGCATACCCCCGGGCTTATCCTCCGCCAAACCCACGTCTGTGGCCTTCTTCAAGTCTGCCGCACTGGCGTGCAACCGCCGGGACATCTTCGACTGTTACTCCTCGCTTCGACGCAATTTACTTTCACTGTAAGTGCAGCGTGGGCTGACCTCTAGTTGTTCCCGGTCACGCCTTATTAGGTCTGTTCATTGCACAGTCCGCCAAGCTCGCATTAAAAAATTAAAAAACAATGCGTTGCTCTACCAGACCTTTAATGCTATCATCTGTAATCCACCGCTCATCTGAACGTAAAAAATTTAGTATTAGGGCTTGTACCATCACGACCTCAAAATCTTTCCGCGTCGTTAATGACTTCTGGGCTAGACGTTTCACTTCCTGTGTGTTAAACCCCCAATTTTAAAATGTAGTAACGTATTTTGCTAGCTGATTGACCTGGTGAAGCCTCTGAGTCTCATCTTGAAGTGGACCTGTCCAATCGTGGCACGGAATCTGTCGAGTGCCGCCTGATGAAACCATTGAACTTTTATTGGCCATGTTGTATGCTGTAAAGTTACTAAGCATATGTGTGTTGAGCGTCTGTGCTTGTTGAACCAGCGGAGCCATGCCATGCTTGAGTGAGCTGTGCTGCTGCTTTTGTCTACACCGATGGGCGCTGTGGGTGTATTCGCATGAAAACGTCAACATAGCGCACACCAAAAACAGTGTGATCATTTTTTTAGATAAGGGGATATGCTTCTGCTGCACAGTTGACCATCCATAGCCCCTGGCTCGTTGCGCTATGGATATCCCAGGTAGCGCCATGCACCTACTCACCCCTCTGCAGTGTATCAACAGCACTTTCAGTTCCTTGCTCTCCGTGCGTGAGCACTAAAGCACAATCCCATTCTCGATAGGAGGATTCAGATGTTTCGCATTTGTACTAGCACCTTTCGTTTCTGAGCTTATTGCGCCAAAGAAGTGGTCTTGGCAAGGATTCAGTGATGCAGTAACCGTCAGGAACGTGTAAAAACTGGAAAAAGTGAAACCCTGCTTACATGACAAAATTTTATTGAACCCGTATGACTTGACTATTAGGGCTGTCGACAGAGGTCTGTTGATCGCAAATACCGAACACGCCATTGACCAGCGTACACCACATACACTAGCCTGAATTTGTCAGCTTTCTACGTTTTGTTTTATGTGCTAAACGCAATTTGTCATAGGTGAGAAATATTGGGGAAGGTTACTAGACGCCCGAAGACCAGCAGCAAGCTGCCGACAGTGTTCATTGCACTACCAGTTTACTACAGACAGTAGCCCAAGCCTGAGACCCCAGCTTTGTACACAACAGCAAGTTATTAATTTTTGTTAAAGAACGAAAGATATTTATTAGAGTATTGCCATCACCAACCGCCTACAACGTCTCGCAAATCCCGATTGGGCCCCATCCAATGGAGGCAAGAGGAGCGCTTGCACAAATTTGAGCTTCGAGTCACTGAACATGGCCTCCTTTGGATATCAATACCTTGAAAAATATGACCTGGCGTTTGGAATTTAAAAAACTGGCTTTTTTTCGTTGTTTGAGGGCAAGACGGAAGAAAAGCTCGTGGCCACTAACAAGTCAACCAGTTTGTCCCAGCGATTCGTTCGGCGCTGGAAATAAAGAGTACACGTATTCTAACATTCAATATCCGGTCATGTCACCCTATGTGCGTGCACTTTTGACCCCGATGGTGAAAGCAGATTCGTGAACCAGAGGGCAGGCAGGTGGACGGCAGATCACAATCCCATTTCCGGAACATTCAGATCTCCCCTCCATTTTGCACAGCGCGGGTCTTTAAGCTAAAATGCAGAGTGTAGAAGTCATAGGATGTCTGCCAGAGAGCTCGGAAGCGGATGACTTGTGTCTCGAGAGTCCTGATGGGAATGCTGAAATTTCCCACGTCCAATTAAGGCGGCCGCATCACAGATTGTCGAGTGATGAACCTGCAGCAGCCTATCAACAAGAATTTGGGGATTATGATGAGTGGACAAGTTATTCTGACCGCTGCTCAATGGATGATGACACAAAGAGCTGGCCGGCTCATTCAAAGAGCCCAACGGAAGGGAAGCGGCATTCACTGCTTTCCCTCTTGCCATCAATCTCTTTTCTACCTCCACTGCTCCACAGATACACAGGAACCACGACAGAGTCATTGCTTGTGGGAGTGACTTGCTGCGTGATCAATACTGCGTTGTACATAACAAGCGGTGTTGTTACGAGAGTTCTACAGCAGCAGGAGCATGTGACGGCACCTCAAGCCGAGCAACTGGATCAGACACACCCATGTTCACCAGAGGTTGGAGAAAATGCAGCCACTACCTGCAGTGCCCCGGCTCCTGATGTAGTGGTTGAGCACCTGCGAGTGCCATACATGATGGTATGGCTGCCTCAAGCTTGTCAAGTCGTTTTCCTCTTCATCGCTCTCGCTAAAATAAGGAAAAAGTATGACTTTTATATCATTCGAAACAGGTCTGATAGTCGCTCGGAACACACCGATGGACCAGCAGTGAGACACCAGGAGGGAGGCACGACACACATGTGTTCACAAGAGCAGACGGAACAGGATGTTGAGGCATTAATGCCTGAAAGAAAGGCAAATAATGCAACTGGAGGGTTGGCTTTGGAGCTTCACACAGACAGGCATTCGTCCACGGAGGAAAAGTCTGCGTCGTCTATACTGTCTGTAGGGGAGGCTGTTTCGTGTGGTACCGATTCAAGCAAAGGCGCACTATTTGGAAACATATCCCTGAAAAGTGAACCTGGAGCGCCTACAGTTGAGGCAGATGCTAGAAACTGTTCCTGCACTGCCGCTTGCATACAAACTCGCGAGTGTGATAGTAGCTTGAGAAGTGGCTGGCGAGCCTTAACAGAACAATACAACACCCGCATCTACGAGCCGCACCTGAAGGATTACCACATATGTGTGCAAGCATTCCTCAAGGAAGAGATGAAATACGAAAGTTTGGGGAAGCTTGTACTAGCCTGCCTTTTGGTCGTATGCCTCTATATTTTGCAGGGGTGGTTTTGGAGTATTGCTGTGGGCGCTACAGGAATGAGCGTCTGCAGTGTGACAGCAATATATAGCACCAACTCTCTCTTTGTATTTCTGTTCACTTCACTTATATACAAAGAGGGAACTGATGATTTTATTCAAATGATTGCACTCATCTTGGCGACCGTGGGTGTGGCGCTAATTGCTTATGAAAGTCAAGGGGAGCCTCAATCTACCACTGGCGTCATTCTATCTATATTTTCCTCGGCGACATATGGCCTGTTTGAAGTCCTCTACAAAATGTATCTTCTCCAAAACCGTTCAAATCACCCCATTACATTTGTATTTTTCGTTTCTGGGCTCATGGGGGCACTGTCGCTTGTGTTCCTGTGGGTTCCAGTGCCTGTATTGCACGCCCTCAACTGGGAGAGCTTCCCGAGCTCGCCGCCGCCATTTCTCGCGCTTTTTCTGTTGACACTGTCATGCGTGTGTAGCAGCCTCTACACTATCCTTCTACAGATGTCTCTGATGCTTCTCCCGTCTCCAATGCTTGTTGCTATGTGCTCTTTACTGTCGCTCCCACCTGCGGCTGCCTCAGACGCTCTCAGAGGAGGAGGTGGAGGAGTAGGAAGCTCTGGGTGTGCATTTATTGCATTCTCTTTAATAATCACTGGCATCAAGGAATGGAACATCAAGGAGCGGGAAGAACAACAAGGTCCCAAGCTTGGCGATCTGTGCATGCCTTTTTTCTTCGGAGCCGAACCTCGGCTAAGCTCAGACACAACTCCGGGTAGCTAACAAAGCAATGACATCAATGACGCGAGTCTGCTGGAAGTTAGAGTAGGGGCTGTCTTTTAGGGTATACACTTGATCGAGCTGTTGAATATTAAGCAGTTGCCCACATGGTTCATTCGCATATATTAAGAAACATGACAATAACCAACATAGTTATGGGGATGCCACAGAAAATTTTGGCAAGGAAAAGGTAACACACGTCCATCAGACATAATGAATGAAAGCGATATAGGTATATTTGATAGTTCAGGGCAGAGCCACAGTCTTGGCAGCGGGGATGTCGCACAGCAGGAAGGCACGTTGCTGGTACAATTCGTTAAGGGCATTTAATTATTTATCCCAAAGACCCTATTCCAATCTTTTGTACTTTACAGCTTTTGGCCATGCCGAGCATGCATGGTGTATAACATTTTATCCTGGTTGCCAGTGATTTACATCTAACGACTTCGAGATTAGTCCATCCGCAAATTATATACATACTCTATGCATTATTGAACACAGCAGCACTGGCTAGCCATGATTAGCCGCAGGTTTTCAGGATGGAGGAAGCGCTCCCACATTCCTCACTCACGGAGCGCCTTAGCTTCAGGCTATCCCCTAGGCTTAGCTATGACAAAATGCAGAGATCAAAAGAGAGATCTATAGACCAGAAATTACTCTCTTTAATGCGTCGCCAAACGGTATATTCCAGCTTATTGTGGCCTTCAGCCATACCAAGCAGCTCCTGCATAGGACAGGAGTTGGGACGAACACTACTTGTGTGGAACTTAACTACATTCATGGCTCAGGCTGAGTCGAAGCCCCAGCCAGTGCAGTGCTCGTTTCAGCTTAGCTAGTCTTATGTTTAGTAAGAGTGAAATTAGCGACAGTATGTTTATGTTTGCTAAGGTTTTCAAGTACAGCGGCGTACTTCAGGTGAAAGTCCTCAGAACGTTAAGGAAACATCAAAGGGACACAGAAGACATTAGTGGGATCAAGACATAAGCCTCGAACATTCATGTTAAAAGCTTGAAAAGGGTGCTAGGGTTTAAAACAAGCTCCAAAAACTTAGGGACACCTGTGGGGAGTAGGTTGGCTGTCGGGTGCCTACCCCTGAGTACCAGAATAAAACTTTTGTACTGGGGTTTTAGACATCCAGGTTCTGTTCTCAAGTAATTTGGGAGAGCTCAAGAGATTTGAAGTTATTAATATTGTATTTGGCAGAAGCGTCACTTGTATAAATAGACTTAGGTCCCATCAGTAGAGACTAATGAGTGGTGCGAATCGTTGTTAAACGTGATTGATAGTCATGCGTAGAGAGCCTAAGGCAGACCTCCGCTGAAATTTTTACTGTCTTATTGATTATTAGTTTGTTTATTTATGGTGCCAGCTAGGAGGTTTCGAGAGCGAGGAACGCAAATAAGTTGCCACAGAACCTGCACAAGATCTGAGGGAAGTTCTCCGGCCCTTTCCGTGTTAACTCCACCGTGTACCCATTGTTTGGGGGAATGGGATGTGCGTATTTTATTCTATATTATTTTTGGTGCGGCATAGGCAGGGAAATGTCCTTGGGGGTTCGAGCTGTTTAGGGTTTCTCACTGGCATTCTGAAGGAAGAGTTGCACCCAATCCCTGGCCCCACAGTAATCCTTAAGAGAGCATCTCCTCCATATTGGTACATCACTGAAGCAGGGGTTCGGGCCCGTTTAGTTTTCCAGCCCTGCATTTTTTGAGAGGGTTTTTTTCCAGAACGTTCACACGAGATCATGCGCACCACAGAACCCACCAGCGATAATCAAATTAGCTGAGCCGGTAATTGCACTATTCGGGTGCTTTGCTGCAACGGTATTCCAAGATTGTTCTGAAGGATCTTACAGAATTCGAGGTACCAAAAGGTATTTAGTACTGGAAGGCGACCAGTAATGTGGTAAACCACAAGCCTGTGCACGGCTTTTAAGCCTAAGCTCTCACTTATATTAAGCCCTGTTACTGATTTTATTAAGTACGTGTGTGCTTTAGAACGCTTACGTATTGGGTCGTAATTAAGAATGGCTAATGTAAGAAAATGCTGAGGTGCCCTCTAAATTTCCATAGTTGACGGGTTGGAAAGGAGGAAAATATCAAAATGGAACAAGCTTTTCATTTTTTGGAAAATTTGTCTGCACGGAGGCTAGCAGGATACATGGATAAGGCCTTAAGACTAATCCTTATTTGTCTTTACAATCTTGAAACTTGGAAATTTTTCAATTAAAGCCCTAAATGGTTTAAAATGTTTAAAGCTATTTGAGGGGTTGGGATTCAGTTTAGCCACTTAGTAAAACGGCGATCGAGCGGGGAAGCTCATCTGGTTGTAAGGAGTTACGCCTGAGAGGATCTGAACTTGCAATGGTTATACACTCTTCTGATTCTCTGAATTTTTACCAATGAGATAAAAGTATTTTTCTTGTCATTCATATTTAAGCTTAGGCTTGGCTGTGTGGTCTCAGGAAAGATTGGGACGCATAGACGCGTGTGGAGGAATACAAAGCAAGCTGCACTCAAATATCTATCTCAACAGAGGGGACTAATAAGAAAATAGGGCACTTCTTTAACGAGAAATTTAACAAATAATAGTTTGCTCTTTTAGCAGAGGCAGATGGAGTGGGCTCAGAGCACTCAGGAGTGGGTAGTTTGAACACTGGATCTTGCTAGTAGTAGCACGGGAGTAAACGTGCTAGGGCAGCGAATATAGACTGAGGACCATTTATTAACAAGAGTCCAAAAATTATTTTTAAGAATCTTAGAAAACTTGAAGTGCGAAGAGGGGTTTGACATTAAAGGAGTATCGGCGAGCGCACTACAATTATGAAAGCTACTGCAAATCTAGTGGCTGACCCGGCTAGCTGCTGACAAGACTACTGTATGTGTGAGTTCGGCGTACGCACTGAACGATTCCCCTACCTCAACAGAGAGAACTGGGGCTGAAACGGGATTTTCAGACCAAACCACGATCGGCAAGGGATCGGGCTAGACAATCCCTAGACGCTTAAGACGATCCAAGTATTGCATGAGAATGATGTTGGTGTGTTCCGTCTGGCCGTCGCATTCTAAGTGGTTCGCCGCGGCCACTGCATCGCCAATGTTCAAGCTTGCCATAACTGCACGCAAAAAGGAGCTTACAAATTTCGGATCCCTGTCCGTAGTAATACTTTCTAGGGAGTCCCTGTAGCTTCCAGCTCGACGTCCATAGTAAGGGTTCTATTTACCGCATAGGGGAATGCCCCTCACAAGGGGTCTAATTCTCACAGGTGGTTTTATGGCCTTGGGGCTTGTCTCGAGCCTTAGCTCTTTCATCGAGGTCTTGGCCTTAACTCTCGAGACTCAGGTCTCGATCTTAATCCCCCTTAAGTGCCCCCGTAAGCAAGTGTATAGAATTCCATCTGCGCTGTCTCCCTAAATAAGCGACAGCACTTCGAGACAAAACTACCTTTAGCTACTCCCACCTAATTCCACGCCCTTTAAGCCTAGGTTAATCTAAACTAAAACAAACACAGCGCAAGCCGGGGCTTCGAGTCAACCTGAACGGTGATTGAAGTAGTTCATTATAGTATTCCCAGAGCGTTCATATTCGCTGAGCAGCTCTGCTGAAAAGTTTCCGCACAATATAGTCCTAGTGCCACTAATAGTTCACTCCCAAGAATCATAATACCACCTAAATTGAATTGAGCACAGCGCTGGTTGAGGCTTTGGCTCAGTCTGAGCGAAAATTGTAGTCAACTTCAATATATCGTAATTTATTGGGCACTCTTAAATATCACCAAAGCTTGGGTCGGGGCCTTCTTAACAAAGACACACCTGACAGGGGGATGCATTTTAATAAGAAGAGCGTAAGAAACCCCTGTAGTATGCTATACTTAGCCTGCTCCCGTGCGGACCTGGGCATGAACCAGCCCATCACACCCAAAAGAATATGTCCACTGTAGTACTTGTTTCCAGTAGAGGTGCACCTCCACAAAAATAGAGCCATGATTGCCGGGCATATCTTTCTAATAAACACGAAGCTAAGATGACATTCAGTTTCTGGCGTTCAGGGTAGAATTGGAAGTAGGCTTGTACCCTGGGCACGGTGTTCTAAATGACCTGGCCGTTCAGTCGGCAAGGTCCAATGCCAGCAGATTCATCCTTGCCTCCGCCCAGGCCCTCTCCTCGCTAGCCTCCTCGGCAGATATTAACAGGGCGTCATTCTTTTCTGTACAGGCCCAAAAGTCTATCAACTTCTATAAAATGTATTTTTTTGTTTCCCTATGTGCCTGCTGCAAACCGTCCTTTCCTCCCGGTGGTTTGGGAGTGAGGGCGTGGTGACTATAACCATACGGTGCTACCCAACGTAACGTCGGTATCTATGCCTCTGGCTAGATGCCAGAAGTACTAAGCACGTAGCCATATTTAGAATATTCAGCCCCCAAAGGAAGCATCCCCCTGTAAGTCTGCCTCCCTCAGATCATGCCGGACTCAGTGCAGTCAAGGGACGAGGGGATGCTGTCAAGGTGCAGCCCGCTCTCAGGCAAGCACGTATCGGGGCACACAATCGGAGGAGCCAGGCTTCTCCTCACATACACAGGCACAACCATTCAACTCCGAGACAACTTAGGTCATCTATTATGATAAATTCTGAGTTATAACGCACAGAAAAACAATGTAATACCGAATAGGCGGGTTAACAGAGTCCAACACACAAGTCATAGAAGTCGCACTCCGTATCCAAGCGCAACACGCCATACTAAATGTTTCTTACTATTCCCCCAGCTGTCTCCACAAAGTAAAAAGGCCAATCTTCGTAAAGTAAAGAACAACAAAGCAGAAGAATGCGACCTGGTGCATGCGCGAAGCCCTCACTTTGGGACATGCGCCTTGTAAGACCCCCAGGATGCTATGTAGTACGTAATCAGAGTGCTGAAGCACACTAAAAACTTCCATAAACTTTTTTTCGTGGGGCCGATTAACTTCTAGAATTTTAATTCGGCTCTCAAACACAGAATCTCTTAATTTTTCTCACGCTACCAATCATACCCACCATTGCACCATTGGACATGTACACGGCATTCTGTGGCGACACCACAACTGGGGCCACAGTTTTCGCGCTGCATTTCGTACAACTAAATTTGCTTGGACACCATCGTTACTTCAACGCTATGAGTGACATGATTAAAAGTGCGGTTGAACGCATGGCGCCATCAGAGGATTGATGTTCAGCCATATGCTGGTACATGTGACCCGTGGTACGTTTGGGGTTACAAGGACATGCGACACAAGGACAGGCAGCAGGCATAGCGAATTATACGCATCCTGACCGTTTTTTCCAAGCCTTGGATTAGCATCATACCCTATATCTTTCCGTTTATTTTTGTGGCGTTGTAGCAGTCCTTGACGGAGGCCGTGACGTCGAAGTCCACCTGGGCCGTTTGAGGCAGTACCTGACCTGCGGCAGGAGGACCTCTCACATGGGAAGCGCAGTGCATCGACCATACGGTACTTTACCGGCGCTGCTCAATAATGAAAAATCGGGGCCAAGGAGGCATGGTTTCTTTCTGAGGTGGTCAAAGTCAACTCCAGCAGAGGAGATGAGCGGTCAAGAAGACCGAGTACAGCTCAAGTTCATATTCCCTAATCACAATGAATGCACCGTGGAGGCGTCATACGACGTGAGTCTGACGACCATAGATGCAACAGCCCCAGTTTCGAAACGCCTTAAAATTTGGTTAGTCCTGAAAATCATGACCCTGGCGAGTTCACTCTCCATAGCACGTCGATGCACTCTGCGTGTTTGGGTGTGCACAGAGACGAATGACCATCTTGGATGTGAAGGCTGATTTGCTGCTTCACCATTGGCCGGAGTCTTTTGGGCCTGCAGAAAATGTTTCAAAGTTGCGAATGTTTCATTGTGGTAGGGAGCTAAAGGACTCCCTGGCTCTAACAGATTATTGCATAGGCTTAGACAACAGCTACCCGGCTGCCTGTCATATTTTTATTGTCCAGAAGGGCTCTGAAAAAGTAGAGCCTCCGCGCTTCGGGAGGTGTTTGTGCACCATCATCTAATTTTTTCTTGATTGCCAGCGTACTCACCCACGTCTTTGCGGTTTTGTTCCTAAGTCCAAGGATTACCCCTAACTAGTAAGTCAGGGGCGTCCAATCCTCTTTGCGCACATTAAACAAGCACCTTTGATCGCGCTTTCCGCTACCAAAGGTGTCTCGGGAGGCGAAACGTTCAATGAGTTATGCAGTGCCTACGACTAGATGTAGAGATGTGCAATCCTTAGTTGGCTAATGGTGGACTCTAAAGGCCTGGACGCAAAGCAGGAGCATCGGGAATAGGGGGAAGCGTTATGTCCGTCTTGCGATAGCTGAACTTACGCAATTTGCACGCCTGTTTATCATAACAATTCGGTTGTTTTTCAATTCCAGCCGCTTGGCTAATTCGTTTAGTCGCTAGTCGTTTCGTGCTATTTTAGCAACTGCGAGTCTTCTTCCAATGACGCAAGATGGGGGGTTGGTCCTGTCTGCTTTTCGCCCCCGCCTCACTACAGGAGTTCTAGGATTGTGCTTCACAGAGAGGGCCCTTCAGCTTTTGAAGTGCTATACACATGCCGTAGCAGACACCAAGGTATGCCAGCTCAACTCTACATGTGGCTTAGTGGAAAAGGTACGGATTTGCTGACGTCAAAAATATCTGCAAAATGTCCGGCTGCTTGGCAAGTGGCAAAAACGGTCTAGAGGCGGCCCCTGGCGTGTAACACAGCGCACGCAGACATTTCACTACCCATGAACGCACTCAAACCCCGATGCACGGGAGAACCTTCAGCTCTGTCCCGCAATATCGCATTCACAGTGGCACTCTTAAGCCTGATGTTCCGGCCAGCCCTACGATCAGCAGAACCATCAATGCAGTCTAAGTCGTGCTGCTTCGCTGTCTCAACTCGGTTAAAGATGCGGACAGTCATGTGCGACTATCGGCGTTACTCCACTTGTTGCTACAGGATGCCAGTGCGTTCGCAAAAATATAAACTGCTTCCGTCAGCACATGTCGACTGCTGGGGTGCTACCTCACGCGTATGCAGTAACTCAAAACCAGGGTACTTTCCGTTAAGCTACGCGTCGATAACCGCACGATGTCAACAGATATGCAACATGCTTCCGTTCGTAACTCATGTTTATGGTACGATGCCTAGCAAGCATTGCCGGAGTGGGACGAGGCACGAATGGACCACAAACCGAAGAAAAACGCACGCTTTGTCGTGTCAGTGAGCATACAGGGTATATCTGCTGTAGATGTTGGCAAGCCGCCAGCCACTAGTAGCCTCAGACTATCCCTATATGGAGTGACACTGATTTACTGCGGGTTCTTGGGAAGAGCACTGATGAGTGTCCTAACGGTTTCCACGGAGTTTTGAAACATGGCGCGCTCTTCTTCCGTCAGCGGCAGCTCCAAAATCTTTTCCACACCTTTCCCGCCGATGACGCACGGCACGCCGACGTAGAGGTCTGAAACTCCGTATTGACCAGTCTGTAGCACATGCAAATGGTACGCCACGTCTACTTGATCGGGAGAGCAAACCGGACTGATAGAGACTGGCTCAAGTGCTAAGCGGGGTGTAATCAGTTGACACAAAATATCAGAAAAACGGCCTATCGGATGACTACCGAACAAGCCACTCCCATATAAGGAAGTTTGAATGTTGACAAGAAAGACCCGTTTTACACGGGCAAGAAGATGCTAAGCCAAAACATCACTTACAAGGTGGGCAGCGCAGGGAATGACCCTTTTCTTGTCTTTTAGGTAAGCCTCCGCCATAAGCACGGCTGACGCCGCAGGAGAGAAAAATGCAGAACCAGTTTTAAGCAAGCTGCACATTGTTCACACGAAGTGAATTGCCGCACACACTCCCAACAGCTAAGCTCCAACCATATCAGCAACGGCTGTCCTCAAAACTGCCAAGACTGCTTGCTACTCAATACGCTACGTAGAAGTGCAGCCGAACCTAACAATTTCGCCGCCTCCATTGCGGGTGCGTTGTACGATTTCGTCCACCTCCTCCTTTTTTATGTGACCCATGGAAACCAATTCAGGAAGTGGGATTCCTGCCACTGTAGCACCACATAAGACATGTTCACTGCCATCGTCTGATACCAGGCCCTAATATCTGGGGGGGAATGGCAATTATCCGTGTACGCCATTTGGATAGGATACCACTAAGCGATCACCGCTACCAAGCGCACCTGAGCAATACCTGATAAGAGGTACCATGGCATCCCCATGGCCTCCCATCACCATCGCCTGGACATCCTCCACCGAGACCTGAAGCCGTTCAGCAAGGAAGAACCTGAACCGCGCTGAGTCCAGAACTCCAGCCATGCCGACAACTTTTTGATGCGGCAAGCCACTACGTTCCCGCATAAGCTGGACCATTGCGTCTGTTAGTTTGATGGAAACACACACACACACACACACACACACACACAAATATCTATAGTAGTGCTAGCGTAACAGTTCGTAGTACAGTTTTTCAGCATATCTCGCGATAAATGCAGGCAGGGCGTTAATGGCCATTAATGCACAAGAAGGCTGCGGGGCAGTTTTGATACCCAGAGGATTAGTAATGCAGATGACGAACGCATCCGGAGCGTAGAGTTTGATACCGTCAGCAACATCCATCACAATTTTACAGTTTATGGTCAGCAAGTCGTCGCGGGACATGCCGGGCTTGCGGGGAACCTGTAGACAACAGCGCAAAAAACGTCAGAAGTTACAAGCAAGACACCCAACAAAAAAGGTGAAAGAGTCATGGGCGGAGAATCCGAGCTGAAAAAATGAGGCAAAAGGACAGCAGCTGGGTGCGGTCTCTTGCTAAGCGGACTGAGGTGCCGGGATTTCTTACTCCGGCAGTCACAATGACAACGTCAGCGCCTTGCAAAATCGAATACTGATTAGCTCCGCGGATAACTGTGTCAACGCCTTCAACGGGACCGACATGCGCAAGATCCAGAGCTTTCCCCTGGGGCATGCCTGAGAAGCCAAATAAAGCTAGGTTGTCATGCATGTGAATCAAGTGGAAAGACCAAGAAAATTACATTGGTGTAAGCTCAGTATGCAGATCGTCGTTCAGCATACTCGCCGACGTCACACTCAATCAGAACTCTTCATGCCGATGTTCGGGCGGTTGACCGGCTACCGTAAGTTTAAGCGCAGGCAGGGCGCCTTGCAAGTAATTTGGTATGGCCATCACACTCCCACCACTTTATGGCTCATGGGCATCCTACTGTGACAGCCCTTCTCAGTCCTCAATCCACTAGTGCAGTCACACGCAGCCACTGACAAGCGGCATGAACCCAAATGCTTCAAATAAGCAGTCCCCTAACCTTGAGCTTAAACATGGAAAAGTAGAGAAGCATGCCTACTACAGCGATACTGCTGGGAGGAAACTGAAAGACACCAGCAACACGGCTCAGCAAGGATGGTAACCAGCAGTTAACGGACCTTCGATGATGTCAAAAATGCTGACATCTCCCAATTCCTTCAAAGACGAAAAGAGCGCTAAAACGGCGCCAATTTGCCCTCCACCCACAAGAGCAATCTTTGGTCGATTCATTGTTTTGGAGGAGGCACCCTTAAGGCAACAGTAGACGATGTAGAGAGCAGATATGGGTAGATAGGGACAAACCCAACAATTCGTAAAGACTTATTACATAACAAACAAAACATACGGAACTTGCGAGAGAGAAAGGGAGAAGTTTGCGCCGTCTCTGGCGCATTTGGCCTCCACCCACCCCACAAACGCACTCGTGTCGGCGTAGCCCTTCAATGCTCACAGTGAAGTCTGAAAAGCTTTCAAAAACAGTAACCCAAGCGTTGCAAAAGTTCCGCACTATGCCACTTTTAAATCTTGAATTGAAGCCTCAAACATCTTTGATCACACCCAAGTGGGATGGAAAAGGTCTATGTCGCTGTCTTGGCTCTTATTCTGCCATCGGCAGTTTGTCTTGTGAGGCTATGTGAGCTTTGGAGAGGCTATGTGAGCTTTGGATGCAATCATTTCTGTCACAGTTCACAGCCATGCAGGTGAATTAATAAATGAAATATCGCGATGGTCTAAGCGAAGAAATACGCCCTCAGACTATGCAGCGAGTGATAATCGCGTGCACCAGATACTTCAACCCAATATTTCAAACACTTCTAAATATTGTCCAAACTAATAATATCATACGTCTCAAACAGAAACCTATAGAACGGGCAACAAAATATATAACATTATTATCGAATCATCAGAAACAAGCAAACGAGCAAAGAACACTTCAGTAGCAGTAAGTAAAAAATATCATGTCAATTATGACCACGTCAAACGAATCAACAACGGAATAACACATCCCAACAGGAACCGCCAATAATTTTAAATCAGAAATAAATAGGACAGAAAATTTTTTTAACTGGCAGGCATGATTATCAGCTAGCTGGAGAATAGGATTAACACATCAATTGTTTGCAAAATCGTTATCAATCACACGATACAGTATCAAGTATTAGATTAAACAAGTACTCTAACAACTCACAACACTGTCGTACAACGAACAAACATGTTGAATGGTATCTGAAACATGTCCCTAATTGATAACGGGAGAGCAAAACGCCTTTGTACGAAGCGGAAGTACAAATATGAAAATGAGTCCTTGAGCAATATGAAAGAAAAGGAGAATCCGTGTAAACGCCGATGCGACAGGCGGAAAATACGTGAACGCCGTTGCTGTGAATAGTAACTGCTGCGCCCCAAAACCTGCAATGCCCCATGCGCTTCCCAGCGAAAGTAAGAAGAAAGAAAGAAACAGCTGCTTGAAATGCTGAAACAAAGAGAACGTCAGTGCGCCAGTGGCGCAAGGAAAGAAAAATAACGACACGTTTGCTCTGCAGGAACTAAATAGGTGCTATTGGGCCGGTGACAAATCCACTCCCTCTTTGCGAGAGCAGTACGCCAGTGCGCAAGGAAAGAAAAATAACGACACGTTTGCTCTGCAGGCTAAATAAGTGCTATTGGGCCGGAGACAAATCCACTCCCTCTTTGCGAGAGAGTCCAGTTAGGAAGCGGTCTTCTGTTAAGGCGATTTCTCGCAACTGAAAAAGAACGAAGCCCCAACCTCAATTAGTGAAGTTTCATTCCGGTCCCCATGATGAATTCTGTTCGCCTTTCCATTGCATGAGAAATTGTTGATTGCTGCCGTATCCTTTGCAGTCCAGAATCGCCTAAACTTCGTACTCTCGTGCACCATCCCTTTATTGGGAGCCACTTATCGCCGTCTGGTGGGATGAATTTATGATTTAAATGGAAATACATAGACAACATTGTGAATGTTGAGACTCTGGCATGTCCAACTCGTATGAAACCCGTCCAGCGTTACCCATAGTTTTGTAGGGTATGGTATCTCTTCCCTTAAACCTCGGGCATTCCTCCGCTTGCATGTTTATAATTAATGACCACACCGTGTCAAATGTGCATCTCTTCTCTAGGCGTGTGGGCGTTGCTGTTTCTGCCTCTGCGCTTACGCAAGGTGCTCCTGAAATTTCTGGTCATATGAGGTGATTGAAAAAAAATACTTTCCTTTCAGCGGGCTTTTTGCCTACCATAACCGGGGAAGGAGAGAAGCCAATGCTTGCTTGAGGCGTTTTGTTACAAACAAGTTCCATGGGATTAGGTTCAGTGTGGCAAAGGTGCAGGCGATTGGTGTGTGCGCTACAAAGCTCAAAGTTCAGTTTCTGGCAGAGTGGCCTCATAGAGCCAACACTGAGAAGGGCACACTTCTTTGGAAATTGACTCTTCTTGATCTATTTTTGGAGTTAGTACTTATGGGCTTTAAGCAGAAGCCCAAGTTCAACCGTTACAACATGTGTCTGAGAGAGTGGGGCAGATGTACCATGTGAATGTGTGTGTTTTTGGTGCAGTGTTTGCAGATTGCCATAGCACAAAATTGTCCTTGTTAGAGCCATAAGTTATCTATAGATAGAATACTTAAGCTTACTTATGTGAGGAAGAATATCCCAGCTTCTTGTATTGTATGCTTGGATGTGTGCATGCCCATAGTGTAGGCTAGCTACGCCTTGGCCGGTTGGCTGTGCTGAGGCGAGCATGGCCTCCGAGATGCACGCACTAGAACGGGAGACTTCTTTGGCGAGTATTGTGTTAGTATTTTGGCCTTTAATCAGGGGCCTAAGTACGTCTGTCACATTATGGGGCAGGCAAAACAGCTCAATATGCTCTGTGGCCTCTGGGGTAAAGCTGGAGTGGGACTACTAATGTGGTGACGCCCTTAATAAAGCACTACCACTTGTTAACTAACACATCTTTTTTTCAAATAGTTCATGGGCTTGTGGGACCATGACTGATGGCGCATGGGAATCCCTTGACATGACCGGCACTGACTCCTGAGCCAACAGACAATCGAAACCATTGCTTTTTTCCTTTAACAGTTCAGACAAACTCTAAGGCCACTTGCCTTTTATTTTCAAAATCTTGTTTACTTAGCGGCGAAGAATTCATTTTTCTGAGACACAGTTTCAACACTCCCTAAGTGGGCATCGCTCGTGCATTCGACCGCAAAGTGCTCAGCTTCATGCGTTGAGCGTCTGGAATCCATGTCCCTGAAAGACGAGCGTCTAAGACAGGGCACGGAGAGGAACTTCTTTTTGGGGCGTTATGCCACGCGCCGTGCCACAGCCCCGTCCCCCCCGGGGGCTTCTTGTACTAAAGACACGGGTGGTTCTCAATAGAACAAAAACATAGGAGCTTGACACAACAGCCAGCGGCGAACGAAAAGCGGAGTCCTTACGTATGCTTCCTCCTTGATATTCTGGGTTATTGAAGGCGTGTCCCGCCCCTGGCAATAGGGTATTTGGTCCTTGTGGCGACCCCCGTGGTTCTCTATCTTCTAACACGCTTCTTTAGGAGAAATCTCTTCATAAAGGATGCATATATCATCCAGCTGATCCTTTTGTCAGGCAACAGTTCAGGTCATTTTCAGCCTTCCAGATCTTGTGGGTCCGGGATGGCGTCGACGAGGGAGAATGACAGATGTGAACTAGCTTGCTTGACTCCCTGCAGATCGCTGAAGGGTGGTGAAGAAGAAGCTGCAGAACTTTCATTGGAGATACTGTGGATCGACGATGACGATGCCAATAGTGGGGTTTGTGGGAACAGAGGGAAGAGGCTGACGTCAGCATGTTTTATTGGGGAGCACCCAGTCCTCGCAGTAAAAAGGAAGCTTTACGAGTTCCATCGGATTCATCGAGGCCACAAGCAATATTCAGGTTTATCCGGGGACAATAAGTCACCTCGAATAGGATTGTTGAATCCAGTGTTACCCGATGGGGTGCTTTTTGGAGAGGCTGGTTTGCGCTCATGGGCAGAACTGCTAGTAATCCCCAGGCCGCCAAGCCAACCGTCAACAGCAGTACCTTCGTTGCAGTCGCTGTTGGAAGTTCCCGTAGAAGAGCAGAATGATCAGTGGATATTGGTGGCAGGAGAGGATGAACAGACAGTCATGGAACCTGATGGAACAGAAGTAGAGGAGGATTGCAAGCAGACCGCAGAGCATTTGGCGGTGGATAATCCGACTGAAGTGGAGCCTTTGCCACAACAGCCACTTAAAATGTACCAGGATTTCCAAGACAAAATCGTGTCTTCCTGTGAATGTAGTCTTGTTCCGGCAAAACGTGAATTTCGACCAAAAGCACATTTTTCTAGGATATCCACTGGGGCAGCTGAACTGAAATATTTACTTCGTGTGACATACGAAAATGCTATAAGCGAATGGAAGACTCTTGCCTTTCAAAAACGACTGCTACAGGCAAGTGGCTACTTGCAGCCCACGCATATGAGTGGCCTTCCCACCAACTTCCAGATGCAAAAAAGCTGGAGGAGCATGAACGACACCCGTTTAAGTGATCATCTATTGGACGTTTGCTGTCATTTGGTGACTGCCGTGATGGAATGCTCTAAGCCAGAAAGAGATGCTCTCGACGCTTTATACCCTATTTGTGAACAGTACATGCACTTGATTAGCGGTATCCGAGCTCTCTCTTATTCTTTCCATTTGCTCGAAGAATTTAGTACAATCCTTGGTGACCGCCCAGCTTTAACCAACACAAGGGAACTGACGGAAATCCCTGATGATGAACAAGAAAGTGAAGTCGTTCAGGAGATCCCTTGCAACATAGAGCCCCAACAGTTGCGTCACAGTACAGATAGTGACACTCCGAAAGGTGGGAAAGCAGCTGAGAAGACCTCTGAGGTGAAAAAGAAAGATGGGTCAAAAGCGAAAGCCTGGGAGGGTAGCAATCTAGTGAAGAAGAGCACTGCTGGCTCGTCGAACACAGGGAAGGGGGGGCCTTCAAAAGCTGGAAAGACGCCCAA